>NW_019280770.1:40761-52793 GCF_000648695.1 Onthophagus taurus | reverse complement strand
CAAATATGAATTTTAATTTGCGTTTCGAGTTGCAGAAATTAGTCATTTTTCGATTTTGGTCGAATAGTACACGCGCGCACGCGATGTTCACAACTTTGGGATTTTTTTACTTCCTTAAATGAAAACACCCCCCCGTAAATTTTTGTATACGGGTTATTCTAAGAGTGCTAATCTCAAATAAGAACTTTAATTTGCGTTTCGAGTTGCAGAAATTGGTGATTTTTCGATTTTAAAATCTATGGCTAACTTCACAACCGTAAAACTTTCTATATCATTCTAGCTTAATTATTATAATTTTTTTTATTTAAAAAAGGAATTTGTTATGGAATGCAAATGATGAATAAAGAATTTGGGGGAACCGTAATTAGAAAAGATACCCGAGAAGATGGACAATACAATATTGAAGTAAACCCAAAGTGTTTGTTGTTTAAGTAAGTACTCAAAAAAAAAAAATAATAATAATAATAAATTTGAGGTTATGCGGAGGATAAGAAGATTATATTTTTAGATTTTAATAAATATAATTGATACAATCCTCCTAAATCAAAACATAAAATTGAACGAGCGAACAACTTTGTTTATAATCAAGTTTTTTGGCAAAGCTACAGCTTGTTCGACATTATCTTAACTTTTAATCTGATTAAAATTATTAATAATTTTTTTTAATCCCCAGAGGTTTAGATAAAATGCAACAAGTCTTATTGACACACGGCGATTCAATCGATAAAGTCGCAGAAAATTTTCGTTCGATAGCCCAAAGCACATCGTTTTGCGCCGGAATCTACAACGAAAAGCTTCGTTTATACGGCGTACAATTTCACCCCGAAGTCGATTTAACCGCCAACGGAAAAGAAATGTTAAAAAATTTCCTTTTCGACGTGGTCAGTTTAACCGGAAACTACACAATGCAAGGTCGCGAAGCCGAATGTATCAAGTACATTAAAGATACGGTTGGTTCTAATAAAGTTTTAGTACTTGTTAGTGGTGGAGTGGATAGCACCGTGTGCGCGGCACTTCTTCATAAAGCCCTACGTCCGGAACAAATAATTGCTGTCCATATCGATAACGGATTTATGCGAAAAAGTGAGAGTTTAAAAGTGGAACAAAGTCTAAGAAAATTGGGGTTAAATCTAAGAGTGATTAACGCGGCTTGCTCGTTTTCTGGAGGCTCAACCGTCGTTCCGATTGATAAAACGGAAGTTAACCCACGAACTAGGTTTACGAAAATTTTATCCCAAACGGCCGATCCCGAAGAAAAGCGAAAAATAATCGGCGATGTTTTCGTAAGAATTTCCGACGAATTTTTGGCCGAAATGAACATAAAACCCGAAGAAGTATTTTTGGCTCAAGGTACATTAAGGCCGGATTTAATCGAATCCGCGTCAAGTTTAGTTTCTAATAAAGCCGATACGATTAAGACCCATCACAACGATTCGGAGTTAATTCGAAAGTTAAGAAGCGAAGGGAGAGTCGTGGAACCGTTAAAAGATTTTCATAAGGATGAGGTGAGAGTGTTGGGGAAGGATTTGGGGCTACCTAGGGATGTGGTGATGCGACATCCATTTCCCGGACCTGGTTTAGCGATTAGAGTTTTGTGCGCCGAAGAACCCTACATGGAGAGGGATTTCTCTGAGACCCAAGTTTTGGTTAAAATCATCGTGGAGTTCGATCAAATGTTACAAAAGAAACACGCTTTGTTGAATAGGGTTGAAGGAGTCATCACTGAAGATGAAAAGTAATTTAGAACTTAATTCAAATTTTAATCATAGTAAAACCTCGGTATAACACGTGTAACAAGTGGCAGTTGTGAACTGCCAAACTTAAAATGTGTGTATTAGTAATGTTACAAAGGATATTTTACATATTCCAGAAGCAAAACATTTTCAAAAATTAAAATTAACTCATTATGGTCTTGTAATTTTTTTTGCTTCTGCCAAATTTGAATTGTGTGTACTCATCGTGTTCCTTATGTCATATTGAACATCTTAGGAACAAAACAAAATAAAAAAATTGCGCTGAATAATAAATAACACTAGAACTAACAATAGACCTAGAAACATCACCTAAATGTTTCTAGGCCTAGTGTTAGTTCTAGTGACAGTGCTAGGTAGCACTAGTTAGCATTGGCGCTGGATCTTATATTTGTATTGAACTAAAACTGGAACTAACACTACAACTCTCTAGTTCTAGGTCTACTGTTAGTTCTAATTTTAATAATTATTGAGTGCTAGCATTTTTAGTACACACAATTCAAATTTGGCAATAGCAAAAAAATTACACGATTGCAAAAAAGTCGCTTGTAACACGACTAATACACACATTTCAATTTTGACAACGACAAAAATACTTGGTTCCTTAACTTGTAAATTTGCAATTTTAATTTTTTTTGTTCCTAAAATATATATAAAGATATCCTGAACACGGCACGAACAAAGAATTCAATTTTGGCAATGGCTAAAAAAATTACAAAGTACAATTATAATGGAATTCATGTTAATATTCAATTTTAAGTATTCTTAACCTCATTCTTGATGCGTAATCGCCCCACCCTGTATATAGCAAAGAGTAATATTTATTAGTATGTATTATTGCGATGTTACCAGCCAAGTTGGAACTTCTCTTAAGCGCGGGTCATACTAGGCTGCTTGCCAGCTGCGAGTTATGGAAGCCACTACTATCACCCATCAATCAGCTTGGTGTGAGCATAAAATTTAGCGCAGCACGTGGTTCTTTGTTTATATTCGATGTCTGTTAGTACTTAAAATGCCTTGGATACGGTTTTATTCGAAAATGAAATTTGCACGTAATTTTTTTTTGCTACTGCCAAATTTGAATTTTGTGCGCCCATCGTGTTCCTTAGGCCATTTTAGAAACGAAAAAAATGTCATAAAATTAAAATTACTAATTTAGAACTTAAGGAATCAAGTCTGAGGACGCACTGCTAAACTAGAATGTTTCTAATTCTAACATTCTAATTCTAATTCTAACAACCTAGCACTGAATAATAAAACTAGAACCAACACTAGAACTAGAATCATTGGGAAACATTCGGAATTATTCTAGTTTTAGGTCTAGTGATAGTGGTAGTGTAAAACTAGAACTAGAAAGTATCGGGTTTAGCCGTGCGTCTTCAGAGAATGTTTCTAGTTCTAGGTCTAGTGTTAGTTCTAGTTTTAGTTCAACACAAATACAGGGTGTCTCAGCGAGACCGGTCATTAAACGTTTCTGGGGTTCTAGCGAAAATAAAAATTTGAGAATTCAAACTTAAGTATTATCAATTACGATCTCTTCGTCTAAAATATTTTCAGATTTCTTGCACTTCCGGTTATACCGGAAGTCGCCACCAACTTTATTTTTTTAAATGGAACACCCTGTATATTTTTACATATTTGGATTTGTCTGTTTTCAAGGTTTATAAATAACTTTACTTTTTGCAATTTGATTCGGTCGTTCTCGAGTTATTCGAATTTTTCTAGAAAAATCTGCTCCAGCAGACATTTGTTCAAAAAATCAGAAAACACTCAATTTTTGGGATATCAATTTAGGATTGAGAACATGCTTAAGCAACATGATGGAGTATGTTTTGGTGCCGAGAACTGCGGTCTAGAACGTTTGATCACTTTACTATGGCACGTTAACTTTTCAAAATTTGGAAGTACCATAACTTCATTTTTTTAAATGGCACCCCCCATATTTTATTTCTTAATCGTCTTCGGTGTCTCATTCTACATCTTTTATATCCCATATGTCCCATACCTAATATTAATAGTTTGGGAGATAATTAGGGTTTTTTGAAAAATGCACACATCATATGGATATTTAGCCTAGTGTGCCATGAAAAACAAGCCTTCTCAATGAGTTCTTGTCAAAGACTCACTTATTTACGTCACTTGATGCATGTGAGCTAATAATTATCTGTTATGTCCCTTAATATTAGTACTGAAACGAGTTAAAATCGATAACAATAACGAAAGTAATATTTATACAAATCAAGAAATTCTTAATTTATTTTTTATGCATGAAAAACGCGACAAAGTTCGTAGTATGATTCCCAGATCTTCTTTGGCAGCTCGAATTGAGGTGTTGTTCATAAAAATTAACTAATAATAATTCTAGTCTATTAGTAGCAATAACTAACATTCTATGGACAATATCCATCTTCTGCAAACATTTTTTAGTATTGTATAGGTAGTATTTGTCTTCCGCAAGGACTTTTTAGTCTTCTGCCAGCAGTATTTAGTCTTCTGCCAGCAATATTTAGTCTTCTACAAACAAAATTAGTATTCTGCAACCAATTTCTAGTCTATTAGAAGCAATAACTAATCTGCTGTAGATAATATCTATCATCTGCAAGCATTTTTCAGTATCGTTAGGTAGTATTTGTCTTCCGCAAGGACTTTTTAGTCTTCTGCCAGCAATATTTAGTCTTCTACAAGTAATATTAGCATTCTGCAATCAATTTCTAGTCTATTGGTAGCAATAACTAACATTCTATAGACAATATCTATCTTCTGCAAATATTTTTTAGTATTGGATAGGTAGTATTTCTCTTCCGCAAGGAGTTTTTAGTCTTCTGCTAGCAGTATTTAGCCTTATGCCAGCAATATTTAGTCTTCTACATACAAAATTAGTATTCTGCAATCAATTTCTAGTCTATTGGTAGCAATAACTAACATTTTATAGACAATATCGATCTTCTGCAAGCATTTTTTAGTATTGTATAGGTAGTATTTATCTTCCGCAATGAGTTTTTAGTCTTCTACCAGTAATATTTAGTCTTCTACAAGCAATATTAGTATTCCGCAACCAATTTGTAGTCTATTGGTAGCAGTAGTCTATCTCTTTAAGCAGTTTCTAGTATTGTATAGGTAGTATTTGTCTTCTGCAGGAAGTATTAATATTCTGCAACCAATTTCTAGTCTATTGGTAATACTTTGCTAGGAGTTTTTAATCTTCTGCCAATAGTATTATTGTTCTACAAGCAGTATTAGTATTTTGCCAACTATATTTATCTTCTGCAAGCATTTTGACTCTTCTGCCAATAGTATTTAGTGTTCTGTAAGCAGTATTAGTATTCTGCCAACCATATTTGTCTTCTACAACCAATATTTACTTTTGTGCCAATAGTATTTAGTGTTCAGCAAGCATTTTCTAGTCATTAACAGCAGTCTTCTGTAAACATTTTCTAATACTATATAGGTAATTTTTAACTAATTTTAGTTTTTTTTTAAGAACAACATTCACCTCTTCCGTTGCATTATCTACTACATTTTTTGCTCAGTGTAACACGTGATTAATTCGTCCAAAATGCAAAAAATTTGCTTCTATTCTTCTAAATTTACCTTTTATCATCGGAAATAAATGTGGATAATTTTCATTAAACATTCTGCTAGTTCTACTAAAAACTTTGTTGCACTTTTCGTGCACAAAAAATAAATTATGGATTTCTTCATTTGTATAAACATTATTTACGTTATTAATATCCATTTTAACTGGTTTTAGACTCACAAGCATCAAACAATGCAAATCAGACTTTGACGTTTATCAATAAGTCATTAAACATTTGTTTTCCATCGCACACTAGGTTAATATCGATATGATATGTGAGCATTTTTCAAAAAACCCTAATTATTTCTCAAACTATTAATGTTAGGCATAGGACATATGGAATATAAAAGATGTAAAATGAGACGCCGAAGATGATTAAGTAATAAAATATGGGGGGTGCCATTTAAAAAAATGAAGTTATGGTGCTTCCAAATTTCGAAAAGTTAACGTGTCATAGTAAAGTGACCAAACGATCTAGACAGCCGGTCTCGGCACCAAAACATACTCCATCATGTTGTTTAAGCATGTTCTAAATCCTAAATTGATATCTCAAAAATTGAGTGTTCTATGATTTTTTTAACAAATGTCCGCTGGAGCAGATTTTTCTAGAAAAATTCGAATAACTCGAGAACGGCCGAATCAAATTGCAAAAAGTAAAGTTATTTATAAACCTTCAAAACAGACAAATCCAAATATGTAAAAATATACAGGGTATTCCATTTAAAAAAATAAAGTAGGTGGCGACTTCCGGTATAACCGGAAGTGCTAGAAATCTGAAAATATTTTAGATGAAGAAAACGTAATTGATAATACTTAAGTCTGCATTCTCAAATTTTTTGTTTGGCCTGAACCCCAGAAACGTCTAATGACTGGTCTCGCTGAGTATACAACCTGACGCTATCTAATGCTAACTAGCGCTACCTAGTACTGTCATTAGAACCAACACTTAACCTAAAATTAGAATCATTCGAGTTTAGCTGAACGTCTCTCAAGATGGCTAAACCCGAATGTTTCTAGTTCTAGCTCTAGTGTCAGTTCTAGTAACAATCTTATAGCAAAACTAGCACTAGATCGAAAACTAGAAGCATTCGGATTTAGCCGCACGTCTCTCAAGACGGCTAAACCCGAATGTTTCTAGTTCTAGGTCTAGTGTTAGTTCTAGTTTTAGTTCAATACAAATATACAACCTAGCACTATCTAATGCTAACTAGCGCTACCAAGTGCTGTCACTGGAACCAACACTTAACCTAGAACTAGAAACATTCGGGTTGAGTTGTCTTAAGAGACGTTTCGGTAAACCCAAATGATTTTAGTTCTAGGTTTAGTGTTAGTTGTTTTAGTACATTGTTTAGCCGTGCGTATGATTTAAATATTTTGTCCGTTATATCCGAGTTCCGTAATATCGAGATCGTCCTGTATTAATTTTCTTTTTAAATCTTTTTAGAGTAATCTTAAAAAGAATATCGAGTAAACAAAAATTAGTTGCAACGTTACTTCCGATTAGAAGTGTTGGCGTTCAAGGTGATTGCCGCTCGTACAGTTACGTGGTGGGGATTTCGAGTGATAAAGATCCCGATTGGATGGACATGGTTTTTCTCGCGGGATTGATCCCGCGAATCTGTAGAAATGTAAATCGCGTCTGCTATATATTCGGCGGACTCGTTAAAGAGATCATTCCGGATCTCACGCCCACGTACTTGACGAATAACGTCATTAGCACCCTAAGACAATGTGATGATGTAGCTACTTCAGTAAGTTACTTAATGGACTAATAAAAAATTAATTTCTTTAAATTAATTGATTTTTAGGTCTTAATTAATTCGGGTCATTTAGAGTCAATAAGCCAAATGCCAGTAGTGATGTTACCCGTTCATTTTGATAGGGATCAGGCTCTCCGGATACCATCATGTCAACGTTCTGTAGTGTTACGACCGTTTTGTACACAAGATTTTATGACGGGGGTTCCAGCTATACCCGGAAAACATTTACCTGTTGATGTAATTACAATATATAATCACAAATAATGATATAATCATTTAAATTTTTTTTAGGTTATACAAAGAATGGTAGTAGAGGTGCTTCAAGTACCAGGTATATCACGTGTTTTATACGATTTGACGTCAAAACCACCTGGGACGACAGAATGGGAATGATGATTATCCCTTCAATTAGGAAAACATTAAAAAAGCGGTTTCTCCTATTACTACCCCAAAAAAATACTTATTTTCTTTTTACTTATACCTCGAATGAGTTGTTGTTAAATTAATTTGATGTTGAGCGCCGGAGTTTCTTTTATTAATGGTTATTATTTATGAGTAAGCGGTGGGAAAAAGGGGAAAAGTGGCCGAATAAAACGAGGAGAGACCAAAAATAGTCCCCTGTTAAAAAATATTAATAAATAAAGTGCGCGTGTAATTTTCTTTTCGTTCTGCCGATGATATAAGATAATTTTTCGTGCGAATTTGATTTTTTATTAAATTTTATTTGTTTGCTATGAGTTTATATATGAATTGGAAAAAGAAATGTATATTTTAACATGTTTCGATTATAAAAGAGAATAAATTAGCATCAAATATTTTTTTGGTTTATTCATTGCATTAACCTCAAAGTAAAAAAAGATCAAATTCTTTGAGGTTATGTTTAATATTTGAAATCAACCAATTTTTAGGTTAGGTTTTGAATTTAAAATGAATTTTACAATACCTGATAATTCCGCTGCTTGTACACCTATTTTGCAAAAATGATGCGTTTTGTTGCAACATTTCAATTATATTAACAATTTAAACGTAGATTTATAAACACTTTTTGCTAAGTATTAACAATTACGTCTTTTTAAACAATTCGGTTGTCACTGCCAACCTTAAATCTATAAGCAATACCAACCTAATTTTTTTTTAGTTTCTTTGTATTTATTTTTTAAAAACGTTATATTTCACGGTAATTAAAGAAAATGAATTTTGTAAGTTAATTAATATTGAAACGTGAAAATTACAGTTAAACATGGTATCTGATAGATGTGAAATCTGTATTGAAAACTTAAAGTTTGAATTAAAAATGAATTTTACAATACCTGATAATTCCGCTGCTTGTACACCTACTATTTTGCAAAAATTATGCGTTTTGTTGCACATTTCAATTATATTAACAATTTAAACGTAGATTTATAAACACTTTTTGCTAAGTATTAACAATTACGTCTTTTTAAACAATTCGGTTGTCACTGCCAACCTTAAATCTATAAGCAATACCAACCTAAATTTTTTTTAGTTTCTTTGTATTTATTTTTAAAAACGTCATATTTGACGGTAATTAAAGAAAATGAATTTTGTAAGTTAATTAATATTGAAACGTGAAAATTACAGTTAAACATGGTATCTGACAGATGTGAAACTGTTGCATAAATAATTGAAAAGTTAAAGTTTGCATTTAAATTCATGTTTGACAGAAATGTCAAAATTGAAAATTCAATGAAGGATCTGATTATAAAAAAAATTGAAACTAAGCTCAAAGTTAGTTAAACATAAATACATAAAAATAATAATTCTAATAAAATTATAATTAATTAATAAATAATGTAGTTTTATTTTTCTTTTGATTTTGGTTGGTAATAAAAATACTTATCGAAACCAACTTCACATCTATTGCTACGCTAGCCGTTAACCGTCAAAAATCACACAAAAAAAATCGCAATTTAACCACTCCTAATTATTCAAAATCAATTTAAAACTGATTAAATCGCCGGAATTAGGTAAGAAATTAAAAAGGGGTAAGTGTAAAACGCAAACTGATGGCGGCCGAGATGAATGCAGCTGTCGTTCAAAGCACATACGTCGCGTATCCTTCGTATAATTTCGAATCGTCCAGCATCGAATTAGCGCGATCGCAATGGCCCAATTACGACGACCAATACTATTTGAGGGGTTGCAAATGGTCCCCAGATGGAACTTGCTTATTAACGGTCGTTCGAGGTGCTGGTATGCACGTTATGGAGCTCCCCACAGATCTTTATAGCGGGGATACTTTACTTACTAGTCGTCCGATACAACCTTTGGTACCTGCAGTTAGCGTCCCAGAAAGTGGATTAATTTACGATTATTGTTGGTACCCAGGAATGAATAGCGGAAACCCTGCCACATGCTGGTAAAATGTTTTTATAAGATTTTATTAATAAATTTTTTTAAATTTTATGTATAGTTGGTTATCTAGTGGTCATGAGGGTCCGATTCATTTGTGGGACGCGTTTAGCGGAGAGCTAAGGTGTAGCTATAGGGGTTTCAATAATGTGGATCAGCTGGAGGCAGCGATTAGCGTAACGTTCTCAGCAGACGGTCAAAATATATTTTGTGGTTACAAGAAGAATGTTAAAATTTTTAGTACAGCACGTCCTGGTAGGGATTACGTCGAGTACAGCACCAATCATCCAGCTTCGTGCATTATCGTCAGTCAAGCACAACCTGGAGTTGTTGCAATAGGTAAAAAATCTTCACTGGTGTGAAGTTATCCATAAATCCCAGCCATAAACTTAAAAAAACATTAATAATTCTGTAACCAATACGATTTGGGTAACCAAATTTCACACAGAGGTCACTCTTACCCTCAAGAACAGCTAACCACCCCCATTTGGGGCTTTGTCGCTGCGTAGGCATTATCATGCTTTTTACAGGCGTCGTCTAATTTATTCACTCCCTGATCTCCACGAACTAATCTCTTTACCAATTTGGTTCCCGGACCGCAATAATTATAACCTGGCAAATGTAGTTCTATCAGAAGCTTATTGATTAATGTATTCACAATACCTCTTATTTCTAAATTCGCTGCTTAAGTACAGGTGTAACATATCATTTACATAACTTATTCTATTCTTAACCCTTTGTGTCCCAAGAAGTCAAACATTTTAAAACTTTGTGACAGAATCAGACAGAATTAAAACACTATCAAAATACACTCAGTAAAGGCCTTTGGAATAAAATTTTAGCAAAATATGCAATCTCCCTATTTTCGCATAGTCTAAATGTCAAAAAAGATGCTAATTCAAAAATTCCTGGAAACCGTGTTTATTGAAATTAAGAAATAAAACTTATTTTNCCATTGCAGCTAACGCGTTTATAACACTATCATAATATGCTTTGTAATTCACAGTTCTCAATAATTTCAGTCGAGTTGCTACTAAATCTGCTACGTTCCAAAGCTCATGCAACGATTCATATGCAATATATACATATTCTCCACCCCTCTCCAACTTTAAAATCTTGCAAACGTTTTCCATCCAATCGCACGATATACTGACACCACACAACACTATCTGCGACGGAGACTGATTAGCAAAACTGTTTGTGATTGTTGACTTATACATAATAATGTTGTGCCAATCGTTTTCCGTTAATGTTAAACATTGACCTTTTCCCATTAACCTTACCACTGGTTCAAAATGTAAGTCAGCACTTAATCCTATTGCCACACATTTCGTGCGGCTCTTATTTAGTGCATACACTGTTTCCGAAAATAGAGGACCTCTACTTGCTCTTACTGTACTGTCCGACATGTTGGTTAAGCTCTCCATGTTATCTATTCTCGAAACTACTTCATTATTACCGTTAACACTTTGCGTCATAATAAAAGGGCTTAAGTCTGCAAACGAATCTTTTCCATCAGCGACCGCTTGCATATTGTTACCACACTCTATAACTGTATTAAACTTTTCTTGTTTTAACACCTCTTCAGATGCCACGGGTGTCAACGAGGGTTTTATCACCTTTGGACTTATGCTCGCTTTTTTGGACACCGCCTGTTGAACCTCGAGACTTCTCTTCGGTGCTTTTGTATATTGTTGTCTGGAACCCACTAAGTATATATAACATTAATACTTCTGCTGTAAGACAAGTGTTTATGGACTTACTTGTTCTGCGTTGTTATGTCACCACTACGTCGGATGATTTCAATGAAACTAATCTTTTATGAACCTGACTTGCTATTTATGCACATCATTTTAGGTGGGGACGTCACGGTCACAATTAAGGTTGACTTCAAGTTCTCCGTTGAGGTCAAAGTAAAGGTCATTGTTCAGGTCAAGGTTACTGATCAATGTCATGGTCACTCAACGTGATCTTGACCTGAGGTGAGCTCAAAGTAAATCCAACCCGGTCATGCTCCACTCCGCCGGGAGCACCCGAGAAGAGCCATCACTCGACTTGATGTTTAGGTCAAGGTTACTGGTCAACGACCCTCTTTGCAATAGCCGATTTTGGAACCTCCTTCCAGAACCTAAGGTCATGGTCATGGTTACTCAACGTGACCTTGGCCTTGACCTTGACCTGAGGTTCTGAGAGGAGGTTCTAGAATCGGCTTTTATCTACTACTAACCTTTAACGGCTTCAGAGAAAAAATTTTGTTATTAAATTGTACAGGGTGTCCAAATTTCGATGGGTTTGCAGGTTATCTCCATTATTATGAAAGATATAAAGTTGCGGCTTTCGCGAACCTGAGCTACTTTTTTGTGAAACTTACAATGGCGCAAACCGCCATCTTCGTTTTTGATATACAGGGAGTGTTTGAAATTTACGATTTTCAGACACCTCCTGTATCTCGGCTATCCGGAAACTTAGTAAATAAGTAAAAACGGGTTCTAATAGATTTTTTCACGTGGAATCCAATGGTGCACGTAGAATTTTTCTAGTCATCACGGTTTTTGAGTTATAAACACCACT
>NW_019280770.1:0-40313 GCF_000648695.1 Onthophagus taurus | reverse complement strand
TAATAGGTTTGTTCGAGCAGCGGCAAAACCAATCTGCAAATTGGGAGACGCATGCGCAGTATGGTAACGGTGTTCGAGCAGTAAATAAATCCCGAATTCTGACTTTTTCGACTACCAGTCGTGTGTTCGATCAGAATTTAGGATTAGTTGGGTACTGGTTGGGTATAGTTTTTACAATTTGCTGACTTTCGAAAAATTGTTGACGGATTGTGTACTGTCATGCGCAGTGGATACTTTGCGAGTTTGTTGGTAATAAACGTAGCACGTCGAGAGGGCGACACAATCGATTTATATTTGTAAACACAATATCCGCTTTATTAATCTGTAATTGTTGTTAACACGTTCTTAAGTACCTAGTATAAATCAGAGTATAAATAATCATGTCACTAAAGGCACATCAAGTGAAGATGTGCCTTTAGTAAATTTTGAGTCAAGTGATGATGACCTAGAAGATGAATTACTTGATACACCAGTACGAATAAGGCCAAAAAATGAAGAGTACTTCGAAATAACAGTACAACAGTATAGCGACTCAGAATTTATGGAACATTTTCGTTTGAGTAGAGTAGTTGCTGAAGATCTAGCAAATCGATTTAAAGCCAACCAGTATTATAATTATCAAGCCGGAGGAAATGGAAAATTAATAGAAAAACAACATATATTAATATTTCTGTGGTTTGCTGGTCATCAGACGGCTTCTTTCCGAGATGTAGCTGATAGATTTAATATTAGTATAAGTTCCCTACAAACTGTAATCCAGCGAACAGTGTATTTTATAAGCAACCTATCAGACGAAGTAATACAATGGCCATATACAATGTTTAATACAATGTTTTCATATTTTTACTGTTCGAGCAGTGACAAATAACGTACTAGTTCGCAATTAATCACAAACTAATACCTAATTCTCTGCTCGAACAAACCTAATAACTTTCCTATTTGACAGGGAGAAAACTCTACAACTATATTCAGCTTATGGGAAATTTCCTGCTCTTTCCAACGATGTGTGACTTCGCTTACGCATTTGCATACGGGTTTTTTAAATTGATAAACTAAATAACTTAAAATGCAAAGGTTGGTAAAGTTGGCCGGACGAAAACTCGAAATAAGATAGTCCAGGGTCAGCTCTTTCCGAATATGTAAACAATTTGTTGAATTTCCATCTGGCAACGGCTGCATAAGGTCGTGAAGTTTGATAATTTTGAGGTAATTTGAATGCAGCGGGACGTTTCTTATTTTTTCTTGCTCTTATCAACATATCGGCGGACGAAAACTCGGTTTACGATGGAGAAAAGACCAAGCTTTCCAACCGTGTGCTTAGTTTTTCGCTATCTTTCTAGATAACGAAGATATGGGCCCTAGAAGTAGGTGGAAATATAGAGGAAAAAGTTTGTTGCTATCGTCTCGCCGGTAAGACATTTTGTAGTTTTATGGGCTTTTAGTCCAAAATATGTCCATATTTTTTGTATTATAAGTGCATTCCAGGAAAATAGTTGCCGACTTATTCGTGGTTGTTTTTGAGCGTCATACACATTTTTTAGACTTTGCGAGAAAGGTGAGGAGTAAACTTATAAGTGTGCTTAAACTATTCTATTGGGGACGGAGATCACTAGTTGATATATTTTGCTGTAGTTCGCGCTTTATGAATATTTTATCGGTTCTTTTTAGAATCAATCTGCTTCGATATTTTCGTTAATATTTTTGTGTATATAATATATTGTGTATAAGTGTTGGTATATGTTAATATTTTGCCAAGGCAACGACGTCATCATTTAGGAGCGCGGTCGAAGTTAATAAAGAAATAGTGATATTCAGAAACTTATTTTTGATGTTAATAAATGTACAGGGAATTCCTTTTTAACTTCTTTTCGGTAAAAAGGTAACTTAAGCAGGTACGTAGCTTACGAGTTAGTGCATTGTAAGTAAGCTTTGACCAATCATAGCCATGGATATTACTGTAACACAGGTAAGAACTTAATAATATATAAAAGTTCCTCAGCTATTGCAGAGATCAGTTGTTCTGGTTATCTCTTGTTAAAACCAGTGAAGATGCCGCATCCCAACTGAAGTCCCAATATTCTCACCTCTTCCGCTTCCTTCTTTTCTTAAATCCTAAAGGAATACAAATTTGCACAATTCCTCCCTGCAAAAACTTCGAGTTTGTGAACGTAAGATATTATATACACACTGCATCTAAAACTTCTTCTATAAATTTACTTATCGATGATTTGGGTACTCTAAATAAATATTCTAAACTTTTAAAAGAGTCTCCAGTAGCTAAATATTGAAGTGTTATTTGCAGTTTCAATTTGGCTTCTCTCATATTAGTGGATTTTCTTTGAATTTTGGGGCTAACGAGTTCCAATTAATAATTAAAATGGTGTTCCGACATTCTAAGCAAATTTTTAAAATCTTCAGGGTACTTGGAGATGTCTTTCATTAAACTAGTATGGCTTCTTTGTAGTATCCATTTCCTTGTCCACCATCGTCTTTTTTTTGTTTTTCTTGCCAAATTTTGTGAAATCCTGTCTGCTATCACACCACACAAAACTTGACATGCTTCTGCCACCAAGCACTGCATATTCGCGACTGAAGCAAATACCTACTTGTTCATTCACAACCCATGTCAACGCGGCTTTATAATTTCTATGTCATATGCTATAAATAAATACTCTCCATGCCTTTATAGGAAATCAATCATTACATTCGACGGTTTTGTGCTGAAAAGCAAATCAATTGTACCGACATTAAAGCAATTGTTAACAGAAACATGATGGAAGGGTAATTCTTTTCTTATGTATTTAATACAAATTTCTACACAGCGATGGCATTCACTTAAATGAACAAGGGTTGGAAGCGGTCTAGAACGCGGTAGCCAGTAATTATAATAATATTCTCAATCCATTACACAATTTAATTATAAGTAAAACAGACCATTAATGTAATAAATTTCTTTCTCTATCAAAAATCCACCGCGCCGCGTTGTATACCTATAGTGTTTAATAACAATTATTCGTATTGATTATGGAATTATTAATGTTTTAAGTTTATGACTGGGAAAATGTTAGTATTTAATATAAAATAATATTGGAAATGAATTTTTAGGTACATGGAAAAATACGATAGAGTTGGTGTCACAATCCGATGGAACGTTTCGTCATCTTTGTAAATTATCAGGTCATAAAGGGGGTATAACAACGCTAGCCTTTTCGATGGATGGGACTCGGTTGTACAGCGGAGCACGAAAGGACAAGGAAGTTATCTGCTGGGATCTACGAGTAAGAACAATAAAAATCTACAAACAATTACAAAGGAAAAGCTCCTTCAATTTCCATTGGCCATGAAAACCGCTTACGTAACTGTTTTTCCAGGTACCAGGTCGACCGTTATTCTGTCTCTCAAGGGAATCAAACACCAACCAGAAGATTACAATCGATGTTTCGCAATGTGGAAATTGGTTGGTGAGCGGAGGCACTGACGGAAAAGTTCAAGTTTGGAACGTTCAAGAATCTACATCACCAACTACCCACATACAAGTAAAATAAATCAAAAATTAAAGTTTAATTTAATTGATTAATTTTTTTTTAGTTACCTCTTCATAACGATTGTTGTAACGGAGTCAGTTTACATCCGTACAGACCGATTTTGGCCACGTCTTCCGGACAACATCACGCTCAAGATCCTTTACACCATACGAGAACGGCCCAAAACTACGAAAACGCCCTTTGTATGTGGTGGGTGGGAAAACAACAAGAAGATCCCGATTTAATCACTGCTATTATTAAAGCTGCGACTAATTCGTAGTTTTTTTATTATTAATTTTTTTAATCGAATTAATTTTAAATCAATAATCAGATTTCTTGTTTCAAGCATTTACTTTTTTGTAAATAATTTAATTGTGGTTAAAAATTAATTTCAATAAATGATACATTTGTAGTAAAACGATTTAAGGTATAATTCAAGAATCATCATGTCCCTTCAAAATCGACAATTGGTTTTTAATCGACGGGAAATTACTTATGAAACGTGTTTTTTATGCTATTTTTTGTAATTCGCGTTTTTATCCTTTTTTTTTTCTCAAAAATAAAATAAATTTTGACAATGTAGGGAAATAGGTATGTACCAGTTGGTAATACCGTAACACTTGAAAATAGAAATTTGAATTGACAATTAGAAACTGTCAAAACACAAAAAGTATTCACCTGACAAAAATGTTTCATGTACAGGCAGGATGGTTCAAATTCGATGTCCGAATAGGCTATCTCGGAAACTATAAGAGCTAGAAAAAAAAGTAGCTTACATGTCATGATCTCGTTTTTCGAGAAACTGCAAATGCCAATAACCTCAAAGCGCTACCGTCTTTAGTTTTTCCGCTAGAGGCCAAAATTGAAAATATCGTAAAACCAGCAAGTGCAATTATCTTGGTTATTATTATAGGTGGAGTATTATAATTAAGACATTATATGGACACTTTTTTGCAGAGAATTTGATGACGTAGTCAAAAAAATCTTTTCGGATTTAGATTTTGAGATATTGTGACAATTTTCGTTTTTTTAAATGGAAACAACCACTGATTATTCGCTTATTAAATTCGTTATTTTTTTCTGATTACAAAAATATGGGGTTAGATAGGTCTGTTTCTTATTGTTTTAGAATAAAGTTAAAAATAATAATATATATAATTTACAGATTCCTGTAAATTATAACTAAAAATTAAAAAAAAACATATTAATGATATTTGAAACAAATATATTTGTTGAACTATTTAATTTATACTTTTTTTGNAATTACGGTACTATAATTAAAAATTAAAAAAACATATTTCTGATATTTGAAACAAATATATTTGTTGAACTATTTAATTTATATATGTAATTATACAAAAGTTGGAATAGATTGCATTATTTCACATTTTTTATTAATATTTAATATTATTACAGGATTTTTAAAGTGACACTTTTTGAATACAAACAAATGTTGCTATGTTTATTTGAATCAAAAAAAAAACAAATGGCGCCATCTATCAATAATTTATTAAGTCATTTAAGAATAATATTAAATATTAATAAAAAATGTGAAATAATGCAACCTATTCCAACTTTTGAATAATTACATATATAAATTAAATAGTTCAACAAATATATTTGTTTCAAATATCAGAAATATGTTTTTTTAATTTTTAATTATAGTACCGTAATTTACAGGAAACTGTAAATTTAATTTCTTGGAAGACACTAAAAGAAAAGTTAATTTTTAGCTTTATTCTAAAACAATAAGAAATAGACCTGTCAAACCCTATATTTTTATAATCAGAAAAAAATAACGAATTTAATAAGCGAAAATCAGTGGTTGTTTCCATTTAAAAAAACGAACATTGTGATAATATCTCAAAATCTAAAACCGAAAAAATTTTTTTGACTACGTCATCAAATTCTCTGTAAAAAAAGTGTCCATATAATGTCGTAATTATAATACTCCAGCTATAATAATAACCAAGATAATTGCACTTGCTGGTTTTACGATATTTTCAATTTTGGCCTCTAGGGGAAAAACAAAAGACGATAGCGTTTTGAGGTTTTCGACATTGGAACTTATTTAAAAAAAAGATCAAGACATGTAAGCTACTTTTTTTCTAGCTCTTATAGTTTCCGAGAGAGCCTATTCGGACATCGAATTTGAACCACCCTGTACACCTCCCAAAATAAGAGAAATTGCTCAGAGTTCAATGTCCTCATCATTTTGGACCTTGTATTCGATGCTAAGAACGTGTTTAAACATCCATAGACAAACATTGTCACATTGACAACTAGAAAAATTAATGACCCAATGTCACCAACTTGAACTGGTTCCATAAAATGTTACTAAAATCTCATTACAGCATCGGATGCTGTAAGGAGTCTCATTACAGCACCCGTTTGAGTACTGCTATAGCTTTCATTACCGTCGCGAATTACAAAAAAGTGTAAAACAGCGAAAAATCACTTTAAAGTTTCGACGTGACGTCATCAACCGTGCTAACCATATACATGTGTGTCAAATGTCTGGAATATAGACAATAACTTCGCCATTTGTGGTTTTAAAGAAAAATGTTTCAAATACAACTTTCTTTATTAATTGTGACGCATTTTTTGGCGATGTTTGCTTGTTTGTATTGTTTTTTTGTTTCGTTGCTATGGCAACCAACATTGTTATTTTATATGAGATGCATATTTTTTTTGCATACTTTGATAGAGGATAAATATTATGATGAGGATATCAAATCATATGGTTGTATAAGAAAAAATGCATTTATGCAATTTACAATCAAAGTAGACGCCGAAATAACGAGGTTGACAGCTTTAAATGTCAAAAAAATGACAGTTTCAACAACTATGAATAAATAATAATGTATGGGTACGGTGACACACATTTAATGTAGTTTCCTCATTGGTAGCTGTCCACTTTTTGGAAGGTTTTTAGCACTTCCGGTGTTAAAGAATTTTTTTAATACTTTGGATATTGTGGATTATGTTATCTGTATATCCCGGTAAATATTATTGATCAGTGTAAAAACTTCACTTTGAGTGCGTTTTTTATCACCATACCCATACGTTATTAATATTTGAATTCTTTGTTGTTCGCTTAATTGCGCCATATTTGTTTAAACTGTCAATTTTTTGATATTTAAACTTGTCAACGGCGTTATTTCGGCGCCTATTTTGATTGTAATTTTCAGAAAACACTTTTTTCTTATACAATCATATGATTTGATATGTTCATTACGTAGAAGGATTTATCCTCTATCAAGATATGCAAACAAAATCATATGCATCCCATTCTTTCTAGTTTTCGGTCTAGTGTTAGTTCTAGTATTAATACAGAGTCTATTGATATATGCATCGCAAGCCTAAGAAAAACAAGGGTGTTTCATCCGAAAATATACGTTATAATTTCACCTAGTTTAATGAAAATAACTTTACTTTTAAATTTATCATATTGATTTTATGCGTGACTATAAAACAAACAATTTGTAGGTTAGGTGTTGACTTAGGGGAACATCGAATTTTTGATTTTGAATTCTTGAATATCTCCAAATTTAATAAAGATACACATAAAAATGATTTTATTTTCCCTATCTTTATTTTTTTATTAATTTGGTGACCATTTTGTTATTACCAACCTAAATAAAATCGATACGTCAAAAGTGACAAGATTGACAATGACAGTTTGAAATTAAACATTCCAAAATATTTAGTAATGCGGCATTTAAATCGAATTTTTACGAATTTAACGTGTCGATGGAATCAGAGAGGTTATTAGTGGCGGCCGGATTAACGGCCGCAGCCGTTGTCGGCGCTTTCGTTTTTTGGGGCCCCTCAACAAGCGCCGGCGGTCGAGGGAGGTTAGCCGGGCTCGTTAATTTAGGAAAAACGTGTTTTTTAAACGCTATTTTACACGCTTTGGCCGCTTGCCCTCAATTTGTGGTGTTTTTAGAGAAGGATACTTCGATTAAAGACACGAGTTTGAGGTCAACTTTGGCTACGGTTTTATCAGGTGGGATTTTTTTATTAAATTGATTTCCTTTAATAATTTTATTTTAAAATAGTTGTAAATGGTACGAATAGATCAATACAAGATACTTACGCCCCAGCTGCAGTTATAAGTGCTTTGAAACGATTGGGTTGGGTAATCCCGGCTGGAGAACAAGATGCCCACGAACTTTTAAACGTTATTTTGACAACGCTTGAAGAAGAGATGCAAAAATCGACTCGGAATACCGGTTGTCTTTCGGATGCGTTAGGTTTAAATTTGGTAAATAACACGTTCGATGATCAATCTCAAGATGAACGCCACGATAATGATATTGATTTTGATCCAACGGGAAGTGTGATGTCGTTAAACGATTTGTCAAGGCCTTTAAGTCTTAGTTTTGGGTCCGCGCGGCGATATCGCTGGATTTCGAGATCGTGTCGATCTCTTTTAGTGACGGCTCCGCCTCCGCAACCCGTTACACACCCATTTACGGGGACTTTAACGAGTCAATTGCGATGTACGCAGTGTGGGTATAAATCGAGCGTTCGCTACGACAAATTTGAAAGTTTATCTTTGGCGCTACCGTCGGGGATGGGCGATTTAGGTTACGGAAGGCACAAATTGCATCAATTGTTGACGAATTTTGTTACACCCGAGATTGTACCTGATGTTTTATGTGATGGTTGTAATAAAGATCGTGATCCGAACGATGCGTCCCCTCCAATTTTTTCGAAACAAATTAAAATCTTGAATTTTGGGAAGTTACCGATTTGTTTGTGTATTCATATATCGAGGAATACTTGGTCGCCAAATGGAATGTCGAAGAGGCAGGATTATGTACAATTCCCAATGAGGTTGTCTTTGGCGAGTTACACGTTTTTGCAAGCTCAATATCAAAGAAAACTAACCGGGACGGTAATAATTGTATTAAAAAGTTGAGCTAACCTAAAAAATTTTTGGTTTTAGTTTTTTATGAGCACAAGTGAAGGGGGGAGTCCGTTATCGAATAGCATGCCAACATCGTGGAATGCGGGTTCTTTGAGTGATAACGCTTGGAGAAATGTTTATCAATTGGCGGCTGTTGTGGTTCATACAGGAAATGCACATTCAGGACATTTTATAACTTATCGAAGGGGGCATCAAAACACCAAGTAATTTTTTATTTAATTATTATTTTTTTTTCCTTAAAAAAATTTTTTTTAGGTGGTATTATACGTCAGATGTTGAAATCCGTGAAGTATCAATGGATGAAGTACTACAATGCACCGCTTATATGCTCTTTTACGAAAAAACCTCGCACTTGGGCACCTTTTAGTCTAGATAACATGAAAAATTCCAAGAAACCAAAGCTTCTTGTTAGGGGATATCTATTTTTCTTCATTAATTTCATTTCTTTTTTGTTGTTTTGTGTACATAATTCATCATGTAATACTTGTTAAGGTTACTTTTTAGTAAAATTTAAAAATTATTTTTGCTTTGAAATTTTTGAGGTTATAATCCCATTAGTATCTATGTTGTTGTCATGACGACAGTCACAAAATTTAACCTCAAAACGTCGAACTTCAACATAACCTCAAAAATTTGACGTTTTGATTTATTTAGATGTTTGAAATTTTAATTCTTTGCATTCGGATCTAATCCGTGCAATTTCATCTGGACCACAACATCAAATAGGTAATCGTAGCACTCGCACATAGTTTTAGCTTGTTGCCAGGAATCGCCCCAAACGTAAACTCCGTGCCTTCGAACTAAAACAGCACAAGTTCCTGGGTATTCTTGAATCACTTCAGCCATTCGATCCCTTAAATCTTCTTCAAAAGGAGTATTTTCTATAATTGGTACCACCAGTTGTTCGTCGTAGCGAATATTGCGCCCCAATTTTTGATCTTTTATCCCTTTAATCATCTCTAAATGGGTACATGTGAACGTTTTACCCGGATATAATAAAGTTACCATAACCGCAGCTTTTGAATGGGTGTGAATAACTGCCCCTGCGTGTCTTTGAGTGTAAGCGCACATAAATAATGGGGTGCATTGGCTTTTTTTTAACTTCTTCTCCGGGGGTGGTAACTCTAAATCGACCCCATCAATGGTTTGTACGAATAAATCGTCAGGTTTTATCCGTTCTTTTTGCACCCCTGAAGGTGCGATATATATTTTATCATCATATTTGATACTAATTCCACCCCCGGTTCCTGTTACCCAACCCAAATCGTAGAATTGCCTGCACAATTCCGGAATTAAATTCCTTGGGTGTTCAGAGTTTGACATTATTTTATAACTAAACAGTTATTTCTTCAAATTAGGACTTATACTTACTATTTCAGATAAGAAAACCAATGATAATCTCTTTTTATGTGATAATTAAAAATATTCCATTCAAAACATAACCTATTTTGTATTTTAAAAATTAATTCATAGATGGCGTTAAATTGAGATAAAAATTGATTATATAAAAAGCTGCAAGATGTCGCTGTATCACTCTATTTTAGAAACGTCAATTGAGCTGTCAACATCGGAAGAGGTTAGTTTTTGGCAAAGGTAAGATTTCGTTAAAAAGCTTCAAAATTATTAGTGACAATTTAAAATTAAAAAAAACGGGCGAAATAATGTCGAAAAATTCGTTAAATATCGCGACTCCGCGTAGAAATGTGCACGCAACCAGTGAATTTCCTCAAAAAAGGTTTTTTTTAAGCGAACGGAAGCTCGCTGTGTTCGGATTAATTGTATCCGTAATAATTGTGGGTGCTAAAGTTTGTCATTTGCACCGTAAGTATTGAAATAATTTTAATAAAATTTTTCGTAATCAAATATAATATTGCGCAATATTTGTTTTTAGGGGACCACTTAAAGGAGTTTTTTTACACAACCGAATTGAAAACGGAAAATGTGACTGAAAATGGTGAAGCTATGATACGATATTTTTGGAGGGAAAGTATTAAATACAGTTCGATTTGGTTGCCGATACTTTGTGGGTTACTTACTACATATTTCACTGGGATTATTGTATTTTTGGATTCTGATGTTCCGGGTGTACAACCTCCAAGTCCTTTTTCACCATCCAAATACAGGTTGGGGTCTGAAAATTAATTAATTAATTAAATCATTAAAAAAATGTATTTTTTAGAAAAGCTTCTGGACATACTTTTCATTCAAACTACGCATTTGCGCTTTTAATTGGGATCACCGTTACTTGTTATATGTATTGGAGACAATTTAATTGGATATAAAATATTATCCACATTTTACGTTACTTAAAAAAATTTTTGATAGTTTTATTTATTTATAACAATTTTTTAATTGTTATTTAACAGTTTTTGTAGATATAGTTATTTTTTTATAAATCGGAATGTATTTATATTAATAAAAACATAGAGTCTATTAAAAAGTGATTTTTTGCTTTCGATTAAATTAGCCTGAAAGTTGTAATAACATAATAGAATAATAAAAATGATCTTTTCAGATATGGAGTCCTATAAAGTCTTCTCAGACACCTTCCATGATCTTATAAAAGATGGTGTGAACACAATTCAACTTGAAAAAGAGGACGAAATCGCTTTAGAACAGGAATTGGAAACAAAAAAGCTGCAAAATTCTTCGAATCAAACTGTTTTATCATGTTCTTACTGCAAGATAACATTTTTAGATTCAACGCAACAGCGGGAACATTACAAATTAGATTGGCACCGATACAATTTGAAATTAAATTTGCTTTCGAAAGCTCCGATAACTGAGGAGGAATTTTTAGATCGGACAGGTGATAAATGTCAAATTTTTGAGGTTAAAATTCGTATGTTGTTGTCATGGCGACATTCACAAGATTATAACCTCAAAACGTCGAATTTCAACATAACCTCAAAAATTTGACATTTTGATTTATTTAGATGATGTTTCGAGTATTTCTGGTTCTGATAGCGAAGAAGAGCAATCATTAGATACTTTAGCTGGTGCGCAAGGCAAAATTTTCCTAAAAACATCGACCGGAAAAGTGTTGGGGATGTATAAATGCCTATTGGGTAATAAAAAAGAAGATATCAATAATGTTTCCGCTCTACATTCTCTTTTGGAATATCATGTAAACCCCCAATGGGCTCTATTTATGTTGGGAGGTGGTCATTTTGCAGGGGCTATATTTAAAAATGAAGAACCTTTTTTGCATAAAACTTTTCATTGTTACACGGTTCGTGCGGGGCAAGGTGGGACTCAAAGTGCTCGGGATAATCAAGGATCCCACCCGAAAAGTGCTGGAGCTTCATTAAGGAGATATAATGAATCAGCTCTAAATCAAGTAAAAAAATACTATTATTATATGAGCATATAATGTGGGCTATTATTCACTACAACTAACCTGAGTGAATAATGGCTCATTATATGTGAGTAGAATACTTTGTCCACGACTACTGTTGAAATTGATTCCATAAATTTATTTTTTAAATAAATTTTTGAATAAAGTTTAAACGTCAATGTGACACAAATTCAACGTTACCAACTGTAACTAACTTCACAACAATTAAATGTCAATTTTATGAAATGTCATGTTTTTTTTACGAAAATTAATTAATTTATACTTAAATCATACGAAAAAAGGAATTTGTTTACGTTTTTTAATATCAAACCTTTAGAATGTTGTAAAAAATTAAATTAAATTGACGTTTTTTGAAATTTTTACGTTTCAAATAATTATTAATCTGTCAAGTTGATTACAAATAATATTAAAATTATAAATTTGGAATTTTTTTAGCATGTTAAAGATATCTTAGAAAATTGGAAGCCGGAAATTGATAAATCAAGTTTAATAATTTGCCGAGCGGCTGGTCCTTATAACAAATCAATTTTATTCGGTGGAAAAACTCCTTTATTAGAAAGAAACGACCCAAGAATAAGAAATGTGCCATTTTCAACAAGAAGAGCAACATTTACTGAAGTTAAAAGAGTTTTCGGTCTTCTTTCAACAATTTCTCTATTCGATTCCGTTGATATTGCAACTCAAATTTTAACATCTCCTGGTTCACCAGAAAAATCAAAAAGGAATAGAAGTCGCACAAGAAATAATAACGTAAATAGAGCGAAATCTAGAGAAACCGTTGAAAGAGATCTTCCGGCACAAATTAGCAATGTCACCGTTGAAGAAAATAAGGTTAAAAATGCTTTGGTTAAATCTAAAAAGAATTCCCCAAACAAAATTGAATTAATTTCGAATGAAAGTGGCGAAGAACTTGAAGTTGAAGAATTAATCGTTAATTTTGGAGAAGAATTAAAAACTTTCGATGATAGTTTAACACCAGAAGAAAGAAAGAAAAAATCCAATCGTATTAAACAAAAAGCGAAGAAACAAAAAGAAAAAAAATTTGCTGTAAAACGAAGAGAAGAAATCTTCGAATCATGTAAAAACGGCGATTTAGATCTTTTAAAACGATTATTAACAGAGGAAATTGAAGAAAATCCGATCAAAAAGTTAGATGATTTTTGTACCGACTCCGGAGATGGTTTACTTCATTTAGCGGCGAAATACTTGCACGAAGAAATTATTATTTATTTATTAGAAAATAATTGTAATTTATGCTCGAAAAACGATAAACAAGAGACTCCATATACCTGCACTAAAGATAAAAATGTTAGGGAATTTTTTAAAAAATATGCAGCTCAAAATCCGGATAAATTTAATTACAACAAGGTAAAAATAACGTTTTTGATTAATTAATTTAATTAATCTGATTTATAGGCTAATATCCCAACGAATACTTTAACACTGGAACAAATCGCGGAGAAAAAGCGAGTACAAAGAAAATCAAAAAAGGACAAGGAAAAAGAGAAGAGGAAAGAACAATTTATTCAAAAGCAAGAGCAAGATGAGAAAAATCGATTTTTGAAGTTAAGTGATCGAGAAAAGGTAAGTTTCATTAAATACTTTTATTAGCAAACAATTTAACATTTTTTTAGAGAGCTTTAGCAGCCGAAAGAAGGATTATAAATCAATC
This sequence comes from Onthophagus taurus, assembly GCF_000648695.1. Classification (NCBI taxonomy): domain Eukaryota; kingdom Metazoa; phylum Arthropoda; class Insecta; order Coleoptera; family Scarabaeidae; genus Onthophagus; species Onthophagus taurus. The sequence continues at coordinate 26,823 of NW_019280770.1, read as the reverse complement.
GGGGATTGTTATCACAAGATGTTTTCTATGCGCTTCGGATATGTCGGGAAAAGTACCTTTTGAGTATATGGGAAATCGATTTTGTACAATAGATTGTTTAAAAGCACATCGGATGCAACATCCCGTTGTGTTAAGTACCCAATAAATTATTAATTAAGTTTTGATTATGAAAGTTGTTTACTCATAGAAGATAAAAATAGTTTTGTACCTGAACCATCTCTTCCTTTCATATCGAAGTATAATAAAAAGTAATTAAAATTACATTAAAGCATAAAAGAAGATAAATTTTTGAGGTTATGTTAAATGGGTTAAATGTCAAATATATTTATATAGAATAACAAAGAATTTTGATCCAATCGATATTAAAACGTTTTTAAGCCTTTAATATATATAAATATTGTTATTAAAATGGTATTTCTAATCAATATAATTTAGAAATTGTTAATGTTAAAAGTAAAGTTAAAATTTGCGATAATAGATGGCGGTAAGGAATTTTAAAGTTAATTTTTTCTTCATTAAACTTAATTCTTTTAATAAATTAACAATGAAAAATATCTATAATACAAAAAAAATTGTTATTAAAATGATATTGCTAATTAATAAAAATAATGTAAATTGGAAATTGTTACTGGTGTTATGTTTAGTATAAAGTTAGTGTTTGTGTCAATAGATGGCAATAAGTACAAATTATTTTTTTTTCGTTAAATTGTATTTTTTTAACGAATTAATCATCGAAAATGCCAATTTAATTAATAATTTATACAAAAGATACACACTTTTATACAAATTCGTAAATAAAATATTTGATTAAAATTAAATTTTTAATACGAAAAGAAAATTATTTAGGTTGGTATTGCAAGAAGAAATAAATCAAAAAAGAAAAAATTCAAACAGACGAAATGAATATGAACGCGATAAAAACATTAAATATTCAAATTTGTAGTGGGAAAATAACAAATATTAACCGTTGATGTTAAATATCAAATTTGATACAATAACCATAAAAAATGACAGTTCTAAACGTCCAATTTATAGTTCGTTTTTTTTCTATAATACTTGTCAATGTAAATTATTTAGGGTTTCTGTTGGTATTATCTAGGACCCTTATAAAATTTATGTTGTTTTCATGATTTTTAGTAACATTGTCAGTAACTAATTAGCAGAGCCCGGACAGTTTAGGAAAGTTATCCTAAAACGGCTCCCACTCCAGTCTCAAAAATTCAATCGAAGCGTGCGAAGCTGTCGGATACGTCATACCTTATGTCACGAAATAAATTATTAATTATAAATTTAATAAAACCAAAAATGATTAATTCAGTGCGTATTTTTATATTATTTTTATTAATTCATTAATTAATGTTGCACAGCAAGTTCTTCGCTAAGGTACGCTCATCGCTCTTCGAAATTCAATTTAGAAGAATAACTTAGTGATCAAAAGATGTCAAAAGCGACAACAACGTACTTATGTCGTTGTCATGGAATTCGTTTCGTGTGGAGGGGCGCACTTTTCCTAAACTGTCCGGGCTCTGCTAATTAGTTGAGGTTAAAATACTAATAAATTTTTAGATAAATACGATTTTGACGAAGTACGGGGTGGTTCAAATTCGATGTCCGAATAGGCTATCTCGGAAACTATAAGAACTAGAAAAAAAGTAGCTTACATGTCTTGATCTCTTTTTTTAAATAAGTTCCAATGTCGAAAACCTCAAAACGCTATCGTCTTTTGTTTTTCCCCTAGAGGCCAAAATTGAAAATATCGTAAAACCAGCAAATGAAATTATCTTGGTTATTATTATAGCTGGAGTATTATAACTAAGACATTATATGGACACTTTTTTACAGAGAATTTGATGACGTAGTCAAAAAAATTTTTTCGGTTTTAGATTTTGAGATATTATCACAACGATTGTTTTTTTAAATGGAAATAACCACTGGTTATTGGCTTATTAAATTCGTTATTTTTTTCTGATTATAAAAATATAGGGTTTGACAGGTCTATTTCTTATTGTTTTAGAATAAAGCTAAAAATAAACTTTTCTTTTAGTGTCTTCCAAGAAATTAAATTTACAGTTTCCTGTAAATTACGGTACTATAATTAAAAATTAAAAAAACATATTTCTGATATTTGAAACAAATATATTTGTTGAACTATTTAATTTATATATGTAATTATTCAAAAGTTGGAATAGGTTGCATTATTTCACATTTTTTATTAATATTTAATATTATTCTTAAATGACTTAATAAATTATTGATAGATGGCGCCATTTGTTTTTTTTTTGAATTCAAATAGACACAGAAACATTTGNAATTAAATTTACAGTTTCCTGTAAGTTACGGGGCGGTAGGTAAAATCTAAAAAGTTAACAATTAAATACGAAGATAACTTCTGGTATTTAAAAACAAATAATTTTTTAATATGTAACATTCTAACATGTCAAACTTTTCAAAATTTTCGTAATTGATCTTAAAAACAGGATTTTTAAAGTGACACTTCAGAAAATTTTTGAATACAAACAAATGTTGCTATGTTTATTTGAATCAAAAAAAAAACATATGGCGCCATCTATCAATAATTTATTAAGTCATTTAAGAATAATATTAAATATTAATAAAAAATGTGAAATAATGCAATCTATTCCAACTTTTGTGTCAAAAAAAGTATAAATTAAATAGTTCAACAAATATATTTGTTTCAAATATCATTAATATGTTTTTTTTAATTTTTAGTTATAATTTACAGGAAACTGTAAATTTAATTTCTTTGGCGACACCAAAAAAAAGTTTATTTTTAGCTTTATTCCAAAACAATAAGAAATAGACTTATCTAACAGCATATTTTTGTAATCAGAAAAAAATAACGAATTTAACAAGCGAATAATGAGTGGTTGTATCCATTTAAAAAAACGAAAATTGTGACAATATCTCAAAATCTAAATTCGAAAAAAATTTTTTGACTACATCATCAAATTTTCTGTAAAAAAGTGTCCATATAATGTCTTAGTTATAATACTCCACCTATAATAATAACCAAGATAATTGCACTTGCTGGTTTTACGATATTTTCAATTTTGGCCTCTAGCGGAAAAACAAAAGACGGTAGCGCTTTGAGGTTATTGGCATTTGCAGTTTCTCGAAAAACGAGATCATGACATGTAAGCTATTTTTTTTCTAGCTCTTATAGTTTCCGAGATAGCCTATTCGGACATCGAATTTGAACCACCCTGTACATATTTGTTATAAAAACGTGCTACAAAATAATTAAATAGAATAAAATACCTTTTCTAGGTAAGTAAATGGCAAATAAACACCCCACAACACTTTTTATGCACCTTTTCTTTTTGAATAACGAAAGCTCAAACGTCAATGTGACATATTTACTTCAAAACATGATAAAACAAAACTCCCTGTTAATTTTGCCAACTTTACAACAATTTGACAGGTATTATAGAAAAAAAATGAACAGGTCAATTCTTTAAAATAAACATAATCAATTCAAAAATTTCAAAGTTGTGTATTTTATATTAAGAAATAGTGTTATGTAAGCATTATTATATAAAAAGTTTTGATTATAAAGTTAATTTGAAAATTATTTTTCACATAAATGTTGAATTTAATCTTGATAAAACTGAATTGTTCCAATCCACAAATCGATTACTTAAGATAGCTTAATGATCCGACTATTATTAATTAATAATCTTTAATCGATATTGCAGGCAATAAACAGTTTAATGTGACAATTAAAAAAATTTTGTTTAGAAAATGATAAATTCTTTTCAAAAACAAACGGATCTAAACAGGATGGATAAACAGTTATCGAAAACGAAATAAAATGACAGTTAAAATTATCATTTTTAATTGATAAATACAGTTGCTCATAACTCATAACATTGAGTATACAGGGGAATGAAAGACAGATAATTGTGAATATTTCAAATAATTATTAATTTATTTATAATATAATTATATAATATTAATTTCTCAATTAAAAATGATAATTTTAGCTGTCATTTTATATACTTGACAGATGTCAAAATCAATTAACCTAAATTTGAATAAAAAGTAACTTTAAATAAACACAATTTCTTATGTAAGCTTTTAACAATAAAAATTTATTTAGTTCGCTTTTAAATCGTGAATACGTTTAAATGACGTCATCGCTCGCCTACCTCCATCGACTGGTTTCGATCTCTTCGTTGTTCTCGCCATTTTTGGAACTCCGGATGGTTTTTTTTCGCTCATTTATTTCGATTTATTTGAATCTTTTGTCGTACAGCTGCACATCGCCGCTTATAAATTATAAAAATGAATTATTTATTCGTTTCGAAAACGTTTTCACCTGTATTAGTATTAGTATTGGTATTAACTCGTTCTTATTAAACTTCCTCTTTAACTTGTTGTTGAAATTGTTGTTGCCGTGGGCGAAATCGGTTTTTCTGTTCTGTATAATTTTAGAATTGCAGAATTATAGGTATTTATGAATAATAGATGTGTTTAAAAGAATCGTTTTTTAAGTTTTGACGAAGAAGGTGGAACGATTTTTGTGTTAATATCTTTCTGAATCATTGTTTTTCGATTTATTCGGATTTATGGATGTTTCTAAATTTAGATTGCTGCGCGTTACGTGCAATTTGCATCTTGAATAAACAATTAAGTAAAATGGATTTGTAAACCGACTCTTTTTCTTTCCTTATTTATTTTTTTGGGGCAAGATTAATTTTAATTGCTTAACCAAAATTGTTTAAATCTTCTTAAAGATTCGATTGTATTTCGTGTTGATTACGAAACATCTGTGTAAGAGTACAATTCGCCAATACCATATTCGTCGAAATGTTGGGATGTATAAGGTCGAATCTCCACACTTGGTAAAGAAACTCTCTCTCTCTATCTTTTACAACGATATACACCACAAAATGCTGCTGGCCATGGCACGATATTGTCATTCTTTTAATTCGTCCCATTTTATCTTCTTTAATTTTTGAAAAATTCCAAAAAAATATTAATTTAAAAGACACCCATTTTGTACGGCTGATTTAACCATCTCTTATTTATTCGGTTCGATTCTTTTTTTGCGATTTGCAAAACGTTGCGAATTGAGCAATGACGTCATCGTGACGATTTTCTTTGAGGGCGGAGTTATACAGGGTTGGATTAACTTATTTGCGTTAATTTCAACATTGTTACATAAAAAATTAAATTTTCAAGTTAAATAAAAATCATTTATGGTGAATTATATCAAAAAAAAAAGTGTTTATGACGAATTATATGTTATGGTCCGGTCCTGGGTAAATAAACATATACAGCTCGCGCCACACACACACAAACAACGCAGTTTATACCACATTTATACAAGGTTCGAAGGTGTCCTACTGATTTCTTTCAGTCAGTCGTCTGACGACGTTTGAAACGATAGTGCCGATCAATATTTTTTTCCCGCTACGAATTTTAACTAATTATTTTCGAGATACAAAAATTTTTGAGTTAAACTCCAATTTTTAATTCAATTTCAATTTTTTAAGTGACTAATTTCTAATACTTTTTTAATTATAATCGAATAAACGGGGTGGAAGAAGCCTAAAAAAACTTAAGGTAAGTTTTTTTCTCAAAACAAATATTATTATTTTACTTAAATTAAATTTTAATCACTTTTTAATCGGCGTAAACACTCGTTAAGTGTTTACCCGTCTTTAAAATAAATAATTTAAGTTCTTCCTCAACGTTACATAACAAATAAAGCAATAAAAATCGTTTCGTGTCGCTAATAATCGTTAAGTGTCTTCGTGCAAAATAGAAAAACACCTTGTAATTTAAATTTAACCCACACTCAAATCTGACATCATAAATAAATTGGTCAATTGCCGGATTATTTAAAATTTGTCGCCCGTTAAAAATTAATTCACGCCTATTTATAACTCCAAAATCAAATTCTTTCGTTTCTCGCTCTTCATAAAAGCGAAATCAAACAAAAATTGACCATATGCTCTTTGATGACGATCTACAACTTGATGTATGGACATATTTTGACTCATTTATTGCTTAATCGCGGAGGGAGGCCATGGTCAAATAAAAGTGCAACTTGGAACCCATATAAAGGTTGCTCCTTATAAGGAAAAATGGGGCTACCACGAACGTCGAGACAAGCACCAGAGGCTGCGTGCGTGCGTACCGATTTCTCGACTTCTTATTCGGTTTTTTCTCTCTTTCTGTTTTTCGGGCAAAACAACCGCGATGAAATGCAGAGCAAGAACTCGATGTTATGGGGTAGCCTTGGCACAATAAGAAGAATCTGGAGCTTTATACCCAAAAAGAGAAATCTGTCATAAACTAACTTTTTGCAACCGAAATAGTTTCATAACTAAATTAACTTCGAAAATGGGGAAATTAATTAATACGAATTTACTCACTTTGATTATGATGATAAAATTTAAAACATTTCCAAGCCGCTGATTTTCTTTATTTGGTTAAAAACTCAATTTAAGCGTTAACCTCTATTTTCATTTGACGTTTGGTTAATGTCATCTACAAAAATTTAAAAAAAAATATTATTTGATGTCAAAAGATGGCGTTATAATCGGCGCCAATTAATATTAAACGTTTTTATTTCACTACATAAAAATGAAAAGCTTTATTTTGATTTACATAAATAATATTTACCTTTAAATCTCCACGAAATATTTAAAACTAGTTCTTTGAAACCGAAATACTTTCATAACTAAATTAACTTCGAAAATGGGGAAATTAATTAATTCCAAGTCGCTAACTTCCTTTATTTGGTTAAAAACTCAATTAAAGCATTGTTAACCTCTATTTTCATTTGACGTTTGATTAATGTAATCTACAAACAAAAAATTAATTTGATGTCAAAAGATGGCGTTGTAATCGACAACAATTTAATTAATATTAAACTTTTTTATTTCACTACAGCTTTATTTTGATTTAAATAAGTAATATTTACCTCTAAAACTCCAGGGAATATAAAACTCCTTTGTATTTAATATCATCGTATAAATCACACCACTTGGATCAACCAATGAAAAAAGCGGATTTTTGTTGACATTAACCGGTTTTATTTCTAAGATATCTAGGGTAGCTATGAAAAAAAAGGAAATAAAAGAAGGTTAGTGTGTATTCTTAAAGATGCTTTTTCGCCAAAAAATAGAAGTAAAATTGTTTATTGAACGTAAAAATACAAAAGAATCGTTTAAAAATAATGTTATAAACTCAACAATGACCTTATAAAGTCGAATAATTTAGTTTCTGATCCGAATTCTTCCAATTGAATATCCTTAAGAAGCGTTCCCGAAGGAATCACGCCCATGAGAAATCAAAAATTTAAGATGAACCTTTTAAAGAAACTCGATAAACGATGCCCGATTAAAACTCAACCTCAGATAAGTACACAAAAAAAAATTTTTAATTTTTAGGTTAGGCTAAATTTTATTTATTTAGGGTTGGTCACATTGAACTGTCAAATTCTAAATATTCATGGATTAAAATTGGAATAAAATTAAAATTTATTATACTTTTAGTTGCAGGGTGTGCATTATGCATTAAGCATAATGATCTATTTTATACAGATTAATGATGGTGCTAGAAGAGTTAAGCTTTCCAAGTCATATATTGATCATTATAGATCATTTAGAGTCATATAAGATGATTATAACGATAATAAGAAATGCGATTAAGTCAAGAAGTTAATAGAAAATATGTTGTTTAAAGAATGTTTTGGAGTTAAAAACAGAAGAAAATGGTTAATTGCACAATAAATCTGTATAAATAAGTCTATACACGTTTCTTGTTGTCTCATTAATTTTGTACATATCAAAAATACCACAACCATATCAATCTTTATAGTCAATCTCTCCAAAAAAACTATCTGGCTTAACTCCTGAGTGTGGGGCTGTATTAATCTGTAATACAAATAATATCAATTAATTTTAGTATAAACTATTAAATCCATTTTAAATGAATCTAAATAAATTTTTAAAAGAGTTTTTAAGATTAGATTTTAATAAATCCCGTGGGTTTAACATCGACACTTGTGGGACGAATGCGTTATTTTTTCTTGCATACACGTTTATTTCTTTTCTAGATGAGTAATACCCACCCATGCACTTTACAACAGAAACCCAGATAACGTCACCTTACACCATTTTTTTCCTCAAACAATTCTCCATGTGGGATTATTACTGTTATTTATTATTAAACGAATAGGAAAAGTAGGAATCGAAGAATGTTAACCGGAATTTCAAGTTAAAAAAAAATCTAAAGTACCCATTTTCAACCTTTCTTCGTTCCCGATTATCGGTAAACTTTTTTACGTTATCATTCTCGTTAAAACGAAAATAAAAGTAAAAACCACAAAACGACAGATTTAAATTTTAAAAAGAATTTTAAATGGGTCAAAATGAGTCAGTTAACCATAAAAAAAATCATCTTCTATTAATAAGTTATGATTTTTAATTAATCTTAATTTTGTTTGTAGATAACTTTGAATGAAATCGGAATGTCTTCGAATACAAGTGATTATTCGTTGATTCAAGATGAGGATGTTTTAAAACGGATGGTGAGTGATTAATTAACATAAAATTAAAGGGATTAATTAAAAACAATTTTTAGTGGCAAGACACAGATGATTTTGGGCGAAAAAAGGAAATTCGCGCCCATATGTATAAAATCCGAGAAACTCGTTTAAAAGATTTTTACACTAACACCGGCGAAGAAAGCATAAAAACAACTAAAACTTGCTCCGATAAAATGACCCACGCTGATAGCTTAGGAGATCAAAGCTTTTTGAGCTTAAAAACTAAAGAAATTCGCGACTCCGAATCCCCAACAAGAGATGCTTACAAAATAACAGGAATTTCTAAAAAACACGATCAAGGCTGGGATATCATGGAGACCAATCGCTCCTCTGAAGATGGAAAACACCATGTATCAACGAGATTAGCCACAACATCCGGAAAAAAGGAGATTCAAGGAGGTGAAGCGAAATATGCCGCAAAAGCGGAACAAAAAGCTTCGGTTTCTCATGAAGGCGATGATAAAAATTATACTAAATCCGTTGGAAACTCAACGAGCAATGTGATTAAACAGGAAGCGCATGGTGGGGATGAAAATTCGAAATTTTTTACTTCATCAATGACATCTAGTTCTTCATCGCAATTTAAAAGCGAACAAAAATCAACAAGCGGGGATTTAATCGATGATTTTGACCAAATTCGAAAAATTAAGGAAAATAACCCGATTAACGATTCTAACGGAAAAACTAAAGTTTATACGGAAACTAAAACACTCCCAGATGGAAGCACCGTTACAACTACGAGATATGAAACCGTTTCTGGGTCTAAATCTTATTCAACTTCATCACAGAAGAAATCAGAAAGTCAGAGTCATCACCAAACGACTTCCTCGCAATCGCAAAGAAACGAGAGTGTTTCTGTACCAACCCAAGAAATTGTTATTGTTAAAAATCAGTATTTTGACGATGATGATCAGTCTAGAAGAGTTGTTGGAAAAGATTTAGGTTCTCAAAACGTTAAAGTAATAAGAAGTGAAACTAAAACTTCAACTCAAACGAAACCAGTTTCAACTCAAGAGGTTGTTATTACAAGTCAAAAATGTTTTGATGATCAAAAAAATGTGGAATCTTTTGACGATTTTAATACTGAACAATCAAGGAGGAGAATTCATGATTTAAAAACTCTTGGGAGGGATGATGTAAATGTGAAAAGTTCTACGATTCAAAAAACAACGGAAAAAATGATTACTGGGGATGATAAAAATGTTTATAAAGTTGTCGAAAATTTCCAACCTGAACAAATCATAAAAACAACAAATAAAATTGATCAATATAAATCAACGAGTGATGATTTCCTTCAAAATGAACGCCGAGACGTTGTTGAAACGGCGCAAAAACCTTTACCAGTTGAAATAATCCCAATTGAAACTAAAAAGCCTCTAAAACCCGAACAAGATTTTATTCCCCATGAACGTCGCGAACCGTTTAATCCCCCAAAATCTGAATTAGATGAAAAACGTTCCCCAACTGATGGTCAATATGAAACTACATATCGAACTGATTACGTTTCGAAAAAAATTAGCGTTGATATAAACCCAACACACGATGCTTTTGTAAGATCTTTAAGATCGGTTAGTCCTGATAGAAATAGAATTCCGAGTGGGAGAAATTCAAGAACTCCAAGTCAAAGCTCGTTGAGGAGTAGCCCAGAAAAAATTAGGAGGAGTCCGGAAAAAAGTAAAACAAGAAGTCCCGAAAAAATTATATCAAATAAGAAAAATGAAAAATTTTCGAGTACTGAAACATTTATAAAAACAAAAAAATCTGATTATGATTCAAATACTTTAACGAGAAAGAAAAAAGTAAGTAGGAGTCCATCTCCAACTACAACAGCAAGCGAAATTGAATTCGTTCGATCCGTAAACGATCAAATAACCGATTTGGATACTTTGTTTAAAGATACGAAAATATCCCGAAGACATACTGAGAATGTTGTTGTTGATAAAAGACCAAAAACGTTGGATACAACGATTACTACTTCGAAAAAGAAAAAGGTAACCGAAAGATCACCAACTTCCCCTTTGATGGATTTCTCGCCGAAAAAATCGCCAACTAAGGAAGTTTCCGATGATAAAAGGAAGCCTTTTAGGCGTACTGATACTTATGAGGAAAGGTGCAAAGAGATTCTTGGGTTGATTAATAAAGAAAGAAAGGATTCAATAACTTCTACAAAAGTAGTTGATGATCAATCAAGAAGAAGGAGTTTTGATAAATCTCCGGAAAAGGTGATTAAAAAGTCGCCCGAAAAGGAATTAAAAAGTAAAAAGGAGAAAATAAATGAGTTTCCATCACAGATTAGAAAATCGCCTGAGAAGGAAGTGTTGGGACCTTATCCGCAGAAATCTAAAGAAATTAAAGAACCATCCAAAATTTCAGAGTTTCCATCGCAAATTAAAAGATCACCAGAAAAGGAATCTTTGGAACCTTATCCAGAAAAGCGTAAAGATTTAAAGGAACCATCTAAAATCGCTGAGTTTCCATCACAAATTAGGAAATCTCCCAACAAAGAACCTTTGGAGCCGTATCCAGAGAAGACGAAGGAATCATCTGAAATAGGTGAGTTAATATTTGTTAAATAATTCTAGTGCTGAGTAGATTGTAAAAAAGTGCTTCAAAATATCTTTACATAGTTAATATTATGTGCTAAAAATTCATTCTCTTTGCAGAACCATCGAGAATATCCGAGTTTCCTTCCCAAGTTAGAAAGTCTCCTGAAAAGGAACCTTTGGAACCTTACCCAGAGAAGCGCAAAGAATCCAAACAAGCACCAAAAGTGTCAGAATTTCCTTCTCAAAGACGTCAAGATGATAATGTAACTATAACAAGTCAAGAAACTAAAGTATCACGTCAAGATATTTATGATGTTGAGCCTAAAATGGAACCACAAAGGAAGGTGCCAAATAAAAAGGGGGAGACTCCGCAAGTTTGCGAGTTTCCTTCTCAAATTAAGAAGTCTCCTGAAAAGGAACCTTTGGAACCTTACCCAGAGAAGCGCAAAGAGATTAAGCAAGCACCAAAAGTGTCAGAATTTCCTTCTAAAAGACGTCAAGATGATACTGTAACAATAACGACTCAAGAAACTAAAGTTTCTCGACAAGATACTTATGATGTTGAGCCTAAAAAGGAGACACAAAAGAAGGTGCCAACTAAAAAAGGGGAATCTCCTCAAATTTGCGAGTTTCCATCTCAAATTAAGAAGTCTCCTGAAAAGGAACCTTTGGAACCTTACCCAGAGAAGCGCAAAGAATCCAAACAAGCTCCAAAAGTGTCAGAATTTCCTTCTCAGAGACGTCAAGATGATACTGTAACAACAACGACTCAAGAAACTAAAGTTTCTCGACAAGATACTTATGATGTTGAGCCTATAAAGGAAACACAAAAGAAGATGCCAACTAAAAAAGGGGAATCTCCTCAAATTTGCGAGTTTCCATCTCAAATTAAGAAGTCTCCTGAAAAGGAACCTTTGGAACCTTACCCAGAGAAGCGCAAAGAACCTAAACAAGCACCTAAAGTGTCAGAATTTCCTTCTCAGAGACGTCAAGATGATACTGTAACAACAACGACTCAAGAAACTAAAGTTTCTCGACAAGATACTTATGATGTTGAGCCTATAAAGGAAACACAAAAGAAGATGCCAACTAAAAAAGGGGAATCTCCTCAAATTTGCGAGTTTCCATCTCAAATTAAGAAGTCTCCTGAAAAGGAACCTTTGGAACCTTACCCAGAGAAGCGCAAAGAGATTAAGCAAGCACCAAAAGTGTCAGAATTTCCTTCTCAAAGACGTCAAGATGATACTGTAACAATAACAATCAAAGAAACTAATGTTTCTCAAGATATTTATGATGTTGAGCCTAAAAAGGGACCACAAAAGAAGGTGCCAAATAAAAAAGGAATTTCTGAATTTCCTTCTCAAATTGCAAAGCCAATTCAAAAGGAATTAAAGAAAGATTTAGAAGAAACGTTAACTGTATCAGAATTTCTTACAGAAACCCTTGAAAATCGGGATTATGTACGCGAAAAATCACCTGATAGAGTATCTTTGGATGATCTTCCTTTATTATCAACTGATAGAGCGTCACGTAGAAGAACGCCAGATAGAAGAACACCAGATAGAAGAACTCCAGATAGAAGGACACCAGATAGAGTTTCTTTAAGCGATTTAGATGTAAGAAAAGAATCAGAATTGGATTCGTTTATCAGAAATGAGCAATTTGATACTGAAATTACGTTAAAAGAATATGAAAAGAAACAGAAAAAAGTTAAAAAAGATAAAAAGATTATTAAGGAAGATAACGGTGAAGTTGAAACGAGTTCTTCGGAATCTGATGAAGAAGTAGAAAGGAAAAATGATATAAGAGAAACTTCTATGCCGATTCAAATGAAAGAAATTGTGAAAATGGAAAAAGTTAAAACCACAAAGAAAGTTGAGCAAAAAAAACCGATACAAATCAAGAAAATACAAAAATTGGAAACAAAGAAGCCGATTAAGGAAACTATTGTAACAAAAAAGAACGTTCAAGCTTTATGTAATGATCAAAGAATGAGTTGTAATAAAGAGAAGTTACAATTTGTTCGTGGAATCCCAGATGTTCCGCATAAAATAGTGAAAAAAGATCAACCTGAAAAAACGTTGTATAATAAAAAACCTGAAATCACTGAGAAATTAACAAAAACAACTAAAATTGAAGCAGCCCCTAAAAAGCGGGTTACAACAACGGCTAAAGTCACTTTAACCACTCCAAAAATCGAGGTTACACCCAAGAAAACAACCCAAAAAATAAATCAAAAGATTCCTTCTTCATCAACAAAGATCACGAGAACGGTTTTGCAAAAAACCATCGAAGCTGTTCCTTCAAATCGCCACGTTGTCTCAACTATCATTAATTTAAAACCGAAAACACCAACAACGATTCATAAAACAACGATAACAAAAACTGTAAATTCCTCTTTGCCAAGTCAACCTCAAAAAATAAAACCTAAAAATACTGAAACGTCAAAAATGACGTCTAAAACGGTTCCAAAAGTGAATCAGAAAAAACTACCTTTAACGAACGGCCATCACGTGCCGAGCGATGAAGAAGAAACCGATCAAGAAGAAGAAATTTATGAAAAAACCAAGAAAAAAGTTGCGAAACAAGAAAAGAAATGTATCACAACCAAATCGATTTTAATCGAAAACGCTGTCGCTGATGAAAGGGAAATTATCGTTGATCTAAAACGTTCGAAATCATCACGAGAAGGAACCCCGGATAGAATTTGCCCTTATCCCGTTACAATCGAGGAGTTCTCAATGCCGAGATATCCCGATAAAATTACAGAACCAGAAGACATTAAAACACTACCTGGGGAGCTTAAAGAAATCATTAACGAAGACGTCGAAGGTTTTCAAAGCAAAATAACCGAAATTCAAGTTGAATCTTTATTAAATAAAGAAAAAATTGATATCGAAGAAGATGATTGCATGTTAAGCGTATCTGATAAAGTCACTAAATTTATTACAACAGCTGAGGAATTAACTAAACCGAAATCAAGTAAAATTGATAAAGAAACGAAAAAAGATTATAACGTCGATGAAAATGATGAGTCTCTTTTAAGCGTTTCAGAGAAAGTATCTCATTTTATTGCAACGGCTGAAAAGGTTAAAAAGCCTGAAGTTAAAACAGAAATTAAAATTAAAGCGGAAAGAACTCCTTCGCCTGAGAAAGTAATAAAAGCGCGTAGTCCATCACCTAGAAAAGAAGAAATAATTAGGGAATGTCAATTAAAACGTGAAGATAGCTTTAAATCGACTACTAAAAAAGAAACGGTGCGGAAAGAAAGTTTGGAGATTGAGACAACCCCAAAAACAAGTCGGAAATCATCGAGTGATGAACCAAAAATTGTTTTGAGTCCAACCGGTAGGTTAAGATCGACGGAAACGATCAAAAAAGCCAAAGCTTTGTTTGAAAATATCAATAAAGAACAAGAAATTTTGGTGCAAAGAGATATATTGAATCGACCATCAGTTTTTGAGGGAAGAAAAAATGCGCAACCAAATCAAATTAAAGAATCAAAACCAACACCGAAAGATTTCAATGATGATGATGAAGAAATTCCTCATTACATGACACCGTTAGATCGAACGATTAGAGAACACTCTAAACCTAAATCAATTAAACCTGATGATGACGATGAAAAAGATAATATCGATTCTCAACAGGAGGAAATCGATGAAGATATTCCTCATTATATGTTACCTTTGGATCGTTCTTTAAGGGAGCGTAGCCCCCATAAAGAAAATGTTAAACAACTGGAGGATATCATGACTCGAAGTACTTCTTCAACTCATCAAGTTGAAGAAATTGATTCGAGAACGACCAAATTTGGGGTTACTTTAAGAAGGACCGATTCTGGGAGGGTCATCTCTACTCAAAAAATTGAAAGAGTTAACGAAAAACAAGACGAATTAAACGAATTAAAAATCGAGGAAATTTTCGATTTAAAATATTTGGAAAAGTTATTGGAAACGATCGTTGGTTATGATATCAGAAGAAGGATTCGAGCACAAATTAGAATTGTTAAAAAAATGATTGAAGAAGAAAAAATCAAATCGCATCAAAATATAACCAAAACCGATCATTTAATTAATAGAAGGCGTTCGACGAGTATTGAAAAAACAAAAACTATTTCTTCTTCGAGTTTTGTGGAGAAATCGGAACAAGAGTACACAACGAAGAAAGTATCTTCTACGAGAAGAAGTAAAAGTCCTACCGAGAAATTAAGAAAATCTCCCGAAAAAGGTGACGCAAAAAATGAGACGAAAAAAGTATTCCAAACGGAATTAAAGAAAACCAAACCACTTCAAAAGATTGTCGTTGATGAAAAACCCGAATGGGTGACCCAAAAAACATTAAAAAAGGTTTCCGATAACACCCCGATTAAAAGAACCACAATCGCAATCAAAAAAAGTATCTCAAATCGAACAGAAAAAAGTCCGAGTAAAGAAATCACCGATGTAATCACTTCAAGTTACGGAGTTGGACCTTTAGATGAGAACGGCACTCCTCTTTTTGGATTAAAGGCTTTGAGGGCGCAGAATAAATCTGATAAAGTGAAAGGTAAATATTAAATTTATAATTTTTCTTATTTTATAACGATTAAACGTTTTGAAGTTCAAGGTACGGTAATTCAAAGCCAATATTATTCCGAAAACGGTCAAGAACCCATCGGCGAAGTCAGCGTTACGAAATATTCTTCAGACCCTAAAGATCTTGAAAATAAAGAATTTAAAACTGAAAAGGGGATATCGTCCATCACAACGACCCAAAAATTCGGTTATAAAGGCACACCATCTTTAAAAACGATAAAAAATAAGGGTGTTGAAATTGAAGAATCTTCGAAAACTTCTAAAGTTACTAGAAGGGGATCAGTCAAAGAAATTTCGCAGAAATTTATTGAAAATGCTGGTGGGTATAAAAATATTTATTTATTTATCATGGTACTTATTATGATGTTTATTTAATTAATAGTTGAAACATTGAAGAGTGAACGTAAATCGTCCTTCCCCAAGGCAGGATTAATTTTGCGCTCATCCAGCTTCAAAGATACAAAAAGCCCATCGCCTAAATCCGGAAGTAGTAGAGAAACATCTCCGGGTACTAAAAATAAATTATTTTAATCAAATTTTAATCGTTTACAATTATAGGTTATGCACAAAGTACAACAAAAACAATCAAAACATCGGGAACACGAACAGAAACCTTCCTTACCGACCACTCCAAAGTTACCGGCGTGCAAGATGTGATTACCCGCATGAAAAACGAAGGTCAGTTTTCTAATTTTTTAACCTTTATTAATTAATCATTTGCGTGGTATTTAGATATTGAAGGAGAAACGATTGAAGATATCGAAGCGAGAAATCTTTTAAATAAATTCATCGGTTCGCAAGTTCTTTTATCCGGAATCGAATCGTCGCAAGATGGCGCTAAACGAACTGTCACGAAAATCACCACGAGCGTGTCGGTAAGTCAATTTTCTATAGGTTATGTTTGAAACGTCTAAAAAGTACGATAAAATGTGTTAAAATGTTGGAATCGCGGTTAAAAAAGATTTAATGATTTGAAATGAGAGCTCAAAGGTTGTTTGGCACAATATTTTATTTGGCACGTTTGGTCCCTTGTGAAAACACAGCCGGTTTGCCTTTATTTGGGAAGAAAAAACGGACGATAACTCTATTTTAAAAACTCACGGCTTATATCGAAGGTTAAACGTTTAAAGTAAGTATATCAAAATAGATTGGGTAAATATATGTTCTTTATGTTGTTACAAAAGGAAATCTGCGACTTATTTAAATTAAGGTGTTTTTGTTTCCGTTTATACTACACAAAAGAAATATAAAAACACAAAGAATGTCCTATTCTTTGTGTTTTTTAGAGATTTGACTAAACAAAGATTAGGGAATAAAAAACGTGGTCTAAATCTAATTGTTGTTGATAATGTTTCGTCAAAATTATAAGAAAAGAAATATTTTTACGATAAACAAGTCGCATTTTAAATGTGTGGGGGTTTATTTCTGTTCATAAATTGCGACTTAGGGGTCGAAATTAGAACGGATTTACGCTAAAAACGGTTGTCACAATGAACTGCCATAGTGGCCGGCTCTCTATCCATTTGTGAACAGTGGCTTGGGTTAAAATAGACGTCGTGACGTGCTGCAGACGCCGCTCAGTGCTGTGTGCACCACCGGTGAAGAGAGTCGAGTGCCCCTTTTTAAATACGGATTATTATAAAACATTTAAGTTTTATTTCTTTTATAAACAAATCGATTAAGATTTTTTTTGGATAAATCATCGATTTGATTTTCATTGAAACAAGGTAAAAGAATGTTGTGGATTAATGAATTAATGGTTGTTTTAAGATTTTTATGTATTTAAAACATTTTGATTCCTTTTTAGTTTGCTTTAATTTAATTTATTTATTTTTAACCCTAAAAAAATTATTTTTAGATTTACTTTTTTATGTAAAAACTGTTTTACCTTGGCTATAGAATACGAAGTTATTTTCGAACGATGATAGTATATGAAAATAAATGTTCCCCTCGGTACATTATACTTGTGTTGGCAACGTTTTTGGAAGTTTTAGTTGAAACTAAAAGCGAAAAAATTAACTCGATTTTGAAGTTATGTTTTAAAATAAACCATTTTTGAATGAGCGAGAAACTGTAAAAATAAACAAACGTAACAACGTCGGTTAAAACAAATAGAATTTAAAAATGATTTAGAAAAAATTAATTATTTAGTTTGATATAAGTAATTATTGAATGTCTTTGGTTTTGTTTTTCTTTGTTGAAATGAAATTACATCATAACGATTGTGGCCAGATGCCGGTAGATGTTCGGCACACGGAACTGAATTTCAGACGGGGTTTTCGGCGGTCCTGGACTGTTAAGTCATCCGACTGAAAATAACGAACAAACCGGGTCGGGCCCCAAAGTGGAGCGCAACGCGTAAATCTGCGCACGCAACAATTTCGGATTTTCTCAAACCTGGCCTATTTTGGATGTGCGAAATTCGTGACCTTGAAAAAATCGCGCAAAATTATATATCACAAAAATCACTTTTAATTAATTATTGCAAAATTAATTTTTTTTACAAGGAAAGTGGACAAGCACCCAAAACGATCACCAGGACTTTCACACATCCCATAACTCCCGAGTTATTAAAAACAGTTTGGGATCAACAAACTTTAAATTTATTGGTGAGACCTTTTTCGGTGTAATAAATTTTGTTTTAATTGACTTTTTTTTCCATAGTTGGAACAAAGTTCTGATTACGAGGATAGAAAGATTATCAGAGCGAGGTTACGAGAAATCATGGCAGAACAAGAAGGTAAGCTATTTATTTATTCTAATTTAAATCTAACCCGCATTAAACTCAAAACGAAATCGAAAACCTTATTCAAAATAAAATAACCTTATTTTAAAACGTTTTCGAAAATATTTTGAAACCTAAATAAATTTAGAATTATTTGGATAAATTAAATCCGAATTAGATGATTTACATAACGAGTAACATGTGTTAAGGTATCTTAAGCACTCAATTTATGGTTATCTTAATCCTCCAAAATTGCAAATGCAAAATTTAAATCTTTTTCTACAAAGCTGCTTTTAACTCAATGTAATCGTTGAACTAAATAGGATTCCTTTCATCTTATGCAATATGTTTTGGTAAGGGTTTTTCATTCAAGTCATACTGACTTTGATAGCAAATCTATTTTAAACTTTAATTTTCTTGCTGTCAGTTGTATCATCAAGTTACTCGAACGTCTTCATCAAGAAAGACGACTTCTCCACAGTTATTATTGACGTAATACATCAAAAACGATTTATTTAACCATAATTATATAGATAATTTTAAATAAAAATGCGATTTGAGGTTATGTTAGTCTCATATTCCTCTAAATTGACAAGACCAACCTTGAAATAATTAAAAAATCGCTTCGTTTTTGAAACAATTAACGCATCAAAAATCGCATTTAAGCTTTTGAAATAATATTTATAAAATTACAAAGTAAATTTAATATTTTTTATGGACTAATTTTAGGTTGGCAATTGTAACTTGTAAGCACAACGCGAAATGTCATTGTCAAAAAAACGATTTTTAACGATGTTTCTAATTTGCGTTAGTTTTGCATTAATTTTATTTTCAATAAATATGGATTGAGCCAACGAGAGAGATAGCTTGCGCAAGGTGATCGAACCGAGATAGACATAGAAGCGTACTCACATATAATGGGCGTGCGTTAATTAAGATAAAAAACTATCAATTAGAAGTAACATTTATAATACTTACAGGTGATGTGAAACTGTATTATCGCGAACTTTGCACACGAAACAACACATTTTTAAACATAACGGTGTGACTGGCTGTGACACAACAAAACGATAAACGTCAAATGGAAGAGGTTTGACACTTTTNTTACCTTTAATAGCATAAAAAAGCAAATTCATCAAAATTTCATATTTTTGTACTTTTCTCGATATTGACGCATTTAAGAGCAAAAGTGCAAGAGAGCAATATTGTTAACAATAAAATTTGCTACAACTTTTGTTCTAAAAGTTTCTTTATAACATACTTCGATTCTCGAATGTTACCTTTAATAGCAAAAAAAAGCATATTCATCAAAATTTCATATTTTTGTACTTTTCTCGATATTGACGCATCTAAGAGCAAAAGTGCAAGAGAGCAATATTGCTCAGTATAAAATTTGCTACAACTTTTGTTCTAAAAGTTTCTTCATAATATGCTCCGATTCCTAAACGTTACCTTTAATAACTTGAAAAAACGACAAATTTATAACATTTTTATAAATTCGTATTTTTCTCCATATTTATGCATCTGAGAGCAAAGGCACAAGAGAGCAATATTGCTAAGTATAAAATTTGCTACAACTTTTGTTTTAAAAGTTTTTTTGTAACCTGCTCCGATATCCAAGTGCTACCATGAAGTACTTTCAAAACAACGAAATTCATAAAATTTTCATAATTTCGTATTTTTCTCCATATTTATGCATCTGAGAGCAAAAGTATAAGAGAGCAATATTGCTAAGTATAAAATTTGCTACAACTTTTATTTTAAAACTTTTTTGTAACCTGCTCCGATATCCAAGTGCTACCATGAAGTACATTCAAAACAACGAAATTCATAAAATTTTCATAATTTCGTATTTTTCTCAATATTTATGCATCTGAGAGCAAAAGTGCAAGAAAGCAATATTGCTAAGTACAAAATTTGCTACAACTTTTGTTATAAAAGTTTTTTTATAACATGCTCCGATTCTCTAGTGTTACCTTTAATAACTTGAAAAAGCTACAGATTCATCAAATATTTATATTTTCGAGAAACATCGATGTTATTGAAGTCTCTTGTTGAAGTATCGATGTTGTCTATCAAAATGTTGTTTGCTAATTACTAAAAAATGTTAGAGATAATATAGAAATCTGTCGTAGAGGATGTTGAGTAACTAACATCAAGGATGTTGTTGAAGAGGGTATAAAGCAATAAGGACGATGTTGATATGTGTCAAGAAAAATGTTAAAAAAGACCTAGATAGGACTAAAGAAAGCAGAGATTATACTGAAAGATATCAAGCGTAATGTAAGGATGTCATAGAAGGTGTTGAAAAATTACAGATAAAAAATTTGCAACAACATTGAGGAAGTACAATAATGATGTTGCAACTACGTTGGAGGATATCAAGAAGAGTGTTCAGAGAGGTTGAGAATTACCTAATATATCATAAATCATAATATTTGAAAATGTCAGGAACAATGTTGGGGGAATTCCATAAATAATGTTGATGAACGCCAAAGATATCAAGGATAATATTAATAAGTGATAAAGAAGATGATGATATTTAAAACGATAAAAATACTGGTGATTATACAGAAAGTTGTGTAGAGCAAGTAGATGAATTTATCACATTTCTGTTGTTGAGGAACATGAAGTCCTCAATATTTTGAATGTATCCCTTTAGGGCACATTCTAAAATTTGAAATATGCGGCTTTACGTCAATTTGAAATTGTGAATTAATCGCTTAGAAATCTTGTTTTTGACATTTTAAATATCTTGGAATTTGACGTTTGAGATTCGAAATGACATTTTGAATTTAACGTTTTAGTTGAAACATTAATTTGATGTTAAAAATGACAATTCAACAATTTGAATGTGTCCCTTTAGGTCACGTTCTAAAATTTCGAATATACCGCTTTATGTCAATTCGAAATTATGAATTAAACGTTTCAACCGTCATTTCGAAATGTTGCGTTCGACGTTTTAAATGATATTTTGGAATTTAAAGTTTTAGACAAAACATTGATTTCAACGTTTTAAATAAAATATTAATTTTTTAAAACGATGGGTTTGAAGTTAAAAATGACATTTCAACATTTTGAATGTATCCCTTTAGGGCACATTCTAAAATTTGAAATATGCGGCTTTACGTCAATTTGAAATTATGAATTAATCGCTTAGAAATCTTATTTTTGACATTTTAAATATCTTGGAATTTGACGTTTGAGATTCGAAATGACATTTTGAATTTAACGTTTTAGTTGAAACATTAATTTGATGTTAAAAATGACAATTCAACAATTTGAATGTGTCCCTTTAGGTCACGTTCTAAAATTTCGAATATACCGCTTTATGTCAATTCGAAATTATGAATTAAACGTTTCAACCGTCATTTCGAAATGTTGCGTTCGACGTTTTAAATGATATTTTGGAATTTAAAGTTTTAGACAAAACATTGATTTCAACGTTTTAAATAAAATATTAATTTTTTAAAACGATGGGTTTGAAGTTAAAAATGACATTTCAACATTTTGAATGTATCCCTTTAGGGCACATTCTAAAATTTGAAATATACGGCTTTAAATTATGAATTAATCGCTTAGAAATCTTGTTTTTGACATTTTAAATATCTTAGAATTTGATGTTTGAGGTTCGAAATGACATTTTGAATTTAACGTTTTAGTTCAAACATTAATTTAAAGTTAAAAATGACAATTTAACAATTTGAATGTATCCCTTTAGGAAACGTTCTAAAATTTCAAATATACCGCTTTATGTCAATTCCAAATTATGAATTAAACGTTTCAACCGTCATTTCGAAATGTTGCGTTCGACGTTTTAAATGATATTTTGGAATTTAAAGTTTTACATAAAACATTGATTTCAACGTTTTAAATAAAATATTAATTTTTTAAAACTATGGGTTTGAAGTTAAAAATGACATTTCAACATTTTGAATGTATCCCTTTAGGGCACATTCTAAAATTTGAAATATACGGCTTTAAATTATGAATTAATCGCTTAGAAATCTTGTTTTTGACATTTTAAATATCTTGGAATTTGATGTTTGAGATTCGAAATGACATTTTGAATTTAACGTTTTAGTTGAAACATTAATGTAAAGTTAAAAATGACAATTCAACAATTTGAATGTATCCCTTTAGGAAACGTTCTAAAATTTCGAATACACCGCTTTACGTCAATTTGAAGTTTCTTGTTTTTGACATTTTAAATATCTTGGAATTTGATGTTTGAGGTTCGAAATGACATTTTGAATTTAAGCGTATTGTAAGGATGTCATAGAAGATTGAAAACGATAAAAATACTGGTGATTAAACAGAAAGTGTAGAGCAAGTAGATGAATTTATCACATTTCTGTTGTTGAGGAGCATGAAGTCCTCAATCATGAAGGGTGTTGAGAGATATCACCGATGAGGATCATGAAGGAAGTTGAGGAATACCTGATTTATGCCATAAATAATGTAGATGAAAATATTGAGGTAGAAAATAATAATAACATTAAAGATGTATAATAGAGAGACTACTAAAAGTTGTGAGAAATGTCATAGACGATGTTGATGAAGACCGATTATAATGTTTATCGATATACACGATGAAGAGCGTAAGGTGGTGTTGAAAGGTAAATCAAAATTTGTCAAAAAATATGTAAAGAGATATTATAGTCGATATTGAAGAATATCTACAGGTGTCCATTATGTATGTTGCTGAGTGACATAATTTGACTTACATTCGTTTTGGATTTATTGACCCTATTTGAGTAACCAATATTTAATAAAAGAAGTGTCATTAATGTATGAGAACTGGAAATGGGGCATCAAGGGCGATGTTGGAGGATATCAAGGCCTATGCTGTTAGATAGCTAGAAAGATATTGAAAATACGTCGTGGAAGGCTAGGAACGATGGGAAAGATGATAATAAGACGATTGAATGATGTTAGGGATGTTGAAAATGTTGATGGATGATGTGGGAGATGTTTAGGAACAGTGTTAAAGAGTATCAAAGATTATGTTGAGAGACCATGCAAAAAATGAGATAGATGTTGATCACAAATATTCAGAACGATGTTGATAGATCAATTTTTTGCATGGTCTCTCAACATAATCTTCTTTCATTCTGCTAGGTTACTAATTTTTAGAATTAAATATTTGATGTATAAACTATTTTTTATTTCTTTTTAGATGGAAATAACTTACGATGATCGTTTTATAATAACAGCTTCAAGGGAGGGAATCATTTGTATTTGGCGTTTATTAAACATCGAAGGAAAAGCAATTAAACTCGACAAAGAATTCTCACCTTCAACCGAAATTCTAATTCCAAAAGTCGATTTAGAAGAAAAACTCAACTTTATTCGCGACTTACAATTAAGAATGCACGAATTAGAAACGGAACACGCGTATCAAATGCGCCAAATCGAAACATTACATAACGCAGCCATCAAAAACGTCCACGAAGGCTACTGCAACGCCATCGAAGAATTAAAAGAGAAAATCGAAGCTTTAGAGGGAGACCATTTCACGGAAATCAACACGATTAACGAAGAAATCATGAAAATGAAACACAATCACGAAGAATACATTCAAAAATTAGAAAATAGTTATAACGAAAAACTTATTAACGAATACGAGAAATATCTCAAGTTGGAACAAAAAATGGAACAGATGAGAGTGAGATTTTTGCTTGAAATCGAGGAATTAATTGTGAGCAAAAAGGAATCTGAGGCGAATATAACTAATTCGTTCGTTGAGAAATTGAATGAGAAAGAAGTCCAATTGGAGGAGTTGCAAGAAGAGGGAAGACAACGATCGAAAGAACACGAAATAATTAAGCAACAAATCGAAGATGATGCAGATCGAGAAATTTACGATCTTAAAATAAACTATGAAACACAATTAACCGCGGAACAAGACGCGAATATTCGGCTAAAAGGTGAAGCGCAAACTGTTAAAAAGAAATTAACAGCGGCATCAAAAGAAATCGATGATTTAAAACACGCGGTACACACCCAACAAAACGAACAATTAAAATTAAAACAAATCATATTAAACTTAGAAAAAGATATGCTCGATTTAAAAAAAGAAATCGCCGAGCGCGATTCAACAATACAAGACAAAGAGAAACGAATCTTCGAATTAAAACGCCGCAACCAAGAACTAGAAAAATTCAAATTCATTTTAGACTTCAAAATAAACGAATTAAAATCGCAAATCGAGCCGAGAGAACGCCGCATCCGCGAACAAATGGAACAAATCACCGAAATGGTCAACGAATTAGAAAACTTACAAAAAATCATCCTCTCCTTAGACGTCCAATTACGCGAATTACGCGAAAAATTAAAAGCAGCCGACCTCGAAATCAAACGCGAAATAACCAAAAATCGTTGCGCGAAAGCAGCCTTAAAAAAAATTCGAAACGACATCCACCACGCGAGCGGTTTAATCCAAGACGTTCCAAAACTACAAAAAGCAGTCAAAGAAATGTATCACACCTACAACACCGATAAAGACTTCGAAATTATGTTGGCGGAAGATCGCGATGCCAAAAACGAATTTCTACGTCAACGCGACTTTTTAGAAAAAACCATCAAATCGTTACAAACCCAAATCAATAAAACATCCTCTTCGATTATGGACAAATTAAAATTGGTCGAAGAAAATTCGGCGTTAATCGTCGAAACGAACGCGTTAAGGAAAGATTTGAAATTGGAGTATCGGAAGAATCAAAAAATGGAGGCTGTTTTGGGGTTGCATAAGAAATGCGTGAGCGTGCGGGAAACTGAAAAGACTTTGAATGATGCGGTTGCGACTCGGCACGAGATTCATAATGAATACAAAAAGATTATTGTTGATAATGAGAGGTGTATTAAAGCGTTGGAGGAGGAGAATAATCGGTTGTTGCATGAAATTTCTTTGGCCGATCGGTGCCAAGAAGAGGAAGTTCGCGAGGAACCTTTGGAGATTAAAGAGTCTAAAACTACGGATGTTATTGAAATGAACTAAATTAAATAAATTCTTTTTTTCCCTTAAAAACTTAATCATCGTCCGAAAATGGGGGAAAAGATTACCCTGAAGAACGATAATCTGCACACTCTCACCCTCAATACAAGTTGTTGTAGTATCTGCCATCGACACTCTAAAGATTTGTTCCTTTTTGTTGGTGGGGTAGGTATTGATCTCTCTTTCTTTTTGATCCTCTCTATTTTTCTATTCACGGAGTAAAAGTTTTTGGAAGGGTGGGTAACTCAACATGTGTTGGCTGCGGTCGTCAGTTATTTATGTCCCTTTATTGGATTTCGTTTCGTCTATTATAAGTATTCCTATACTCAATGGAATCGACCCAAAGCGATGCGTCACGAATTACCGAGTACTCTGTTGTGTTTATTTATTTATTTATTCAGTCGGTGTAATCTGTTAAATCTGGATAATTATTTTAGGTGGTCTAAAACATAAGAAAATTATGTTGTTAAATATAAAAGATGTAATTTATATACTGTTAAATATTACTTGCGATGTTTTAAATGACATTTTGAAATTACAACTGACGTTTCAACATTGTGAACTTGTCGCTTTAGGAAACGTTCTAAAATTGCTTTACATCAATTTGAAATTATGAATTAATCGCTTTAAAATCTTGTTTTGGACATTTTAAATACCTTGGAATTTGACGTTTGAGATTCGAAATGACATTTTAAATTTAACGTTTTAGTTGAAACATTAATTTGAAGTTAAAAATGACAATTTAACAATTTGAATGTGTCCCTTTAGGCCACGTTCTAAAATTTCGAATATACCGCTTTATGTCAATTCGAAATTACGAATTAAACGCTTCAACCGTCATTTCGAAATGTTGCGTTCGACGTTTTAATGATATCTTGGAATTTAAAGGTTTATATCAAACGTTGATTTCAACGTTTTAAATAAAATATTAATTTTTTAAAACGATGGGTTTGAAGTTAAAAATGACATTTCAACATTTTGAATGTATCCCTTTAGGGCACATTCTAAAATTTGAAATATTAAATTTGAATTAATCGCTTAGAAATCTTATTTTTGACATTTTAAATATCTTGGAATTTGATGTTTGAGGTTCGAAATGAAATTTTGAATTTAACGTTTTAGTTCAAACATTAATTTGAAGTTAAAAATGACAATTCAACAATTTGAATGTGTCCTTTTAAACTACTTAAATCACCACTTACGAAACACGACTATACAGGGTGGTCAATTTAACTAGAAACAAGCGAATACCTCGAAAATGGTTTCATCATTTGACATAAAAATGATCCAAATATAAGTTGTTCTGTATGAAAGGGGAAATCATATGACGATAACTTTTTGACCTTGACTTTATTTTGAAGGTAATATGAAGGTCATGGCCAATTTTTTAAATG
>NW_019280769.1:0-87341 GCF_000648695.1 Onthophagus taurus | reverse complement strand
TACCATTGTAAATAACGAGAGTTAAAAATGTATCCGAATAAAACTGTATTAACATATATGCATAATTTATATCGATGATTTTGAAATTAATAACACACTTGGATCTAATAATAACAAACATTCTATTTGTAACATTTATTATTCATATCATAACATCACTAACAGACTTATCATATTCTTCGACTGTCATAAATTTGCAAGATAACCATAATGAAATCCAGACTGTTGCCTCTTAAAACCAGTCAGCATAAGAACTGCTCATTTAAGTATGGAGACAAGGAGGGTGTACAAGCTGGCGGTCAAGTATAAGCGGACAGCAGGCAGATATAAAAAAAATGGATAAATCGAAAATGACGAAAACAAAAAAATTTGAAATTGCCGAAAATGTATTAAAAAAACAGTGAATGCCACAACATTCAACATTATTGTGAGTCAATTACGAGAGCAACCGAAAAAGAAGCAAGGGCGACGCTTTACGTTGCAAAACAAAATATTTTGGTTAACAATATTCAAAAGCAGCCCAAGAGCATACCGCTTACTGCGAACGTTGTTTGCTTTGCCGAGTAGGAGGACGCTCATGAATTTGTTGAGTCAGGTTCCAATTGGAATAGGTATAAATCTATAATTAATGGATGCTTTATAAGAAGAGGTGAAGAAGATGAAACAATAAGATAGATATTGTTGTCTCATCTTTGATGAAATGTCGTTACAACCTGGCTTGACATATGATTCCATGTTGGACATGATTGAGGCAAATATATTTTGCAAATATTTTGTTGGGTGGATTGCGGCCGGGGACGATCTCCTCAATTTGCGGACTATGCCATGGTATTCATGGTGAGAGGCATTACGAAAAAATGCAAACAGTCCATCGCATTTTATTTCACCGAATATGGCATGTCAGCCACTGTCCTACGAGACAACATAAGAGAGAATATTGTAATATGCAATAGTATAGGTCTGAAGATCATAGCCACTGTTTGTGATCAGCTCTCGACAAACAGCATGGCTCTAAAAATGTTGACCGAAGAAACACGTGCCACATTTTTACGGCTAGGGAAGGAATATGCAGGTTCTGGTTATATGGTTGATGATCAGGACATAGTCATCTTGTACGATCCCCTCATCTCTTAAAAGGACTAAGGAATAATTTGATGAAGTACGATGTCATGCTTGAAAGTGGTGGTGTGAAGTACATGGCATCGTACAAACATATTATCAAATTATATGTAGTGGATGAAGGGGATCTTGATACCAGAATGTTAAACAATTCTAATTCTGAATAATAGGCAATGAAGCTTCGATAGAGCTTGGAAATTTGTTAAAGTCATAGAATCTGGAAATCCACGCCTTATTTTATTGATGAGTATTTATTATTTCTTTATTATTACATTATTTGATTGTTCATTTACATTAGTAATTATTTTTAATTGATTATAAAATTAAAAATAATATTTTTCTTTTAGAACAAATAAATTTGTCACCGGCTACCATATTAAATTCCAGCTCAAAAAGTATTATTCTTACCGATTACTGCTTATTTTATATATTCATTGAAACGTTTTTTTTATAATTGAGGACCTTCCGGTAGAAAGGGGCACAAATGTCACAAATAGGTTCTATATACCACCTTTTATTATAAAGAAAAGAGCTAAGTACCAACACAGAATTTTAGAGGTACAAATACTTAATGAAAGATGTCGCCACAGTAAGTGCCTATACGAGTTTAGGTTGAAAGGGGCAAAGTGCCAGTGTGCCAGTTAACAGTGTCTAAAGTTATGGAGTCCGAACGAGAAAATAAACGAAAACGAGGTAGTGGCAGATGTAGAGATGAAAATAAAACAAGAAAAGATTCAGGGAAAAGTTATGTGACTTATAAAGGAGTTCAAAAGCCTGCTAAAGTTCCACCGCAAAATGAGGTTAGGTTTCATACAGCATGCTCGCAAATGAATGTAATAACGTTTATTTTGTTGGTTGTAGGTAACATGTAAATGTTACTTTGATTGTAAAACATTATGTCCGGAGAGAATGAGACATCTAAATGAAGAATTTTATAAGCAAAATACAACCGTACAGGGTACATACCTTATGACTCTTATACATCTTGCACCAGTAAGTAGACGTAGAAATGGGTTATACGAGGATTCCAGTGATAGCCGTCGTCAACATACAGTGCATTATACTGTTTCGAATGCAAAAGGAGAAATGATCAGGATTTGTAAGACTACATTTATGAACATATTCTCAGTAACTAAAAAAAGGTTGGAATGTTTAATTAAAAAGAAAAGACTAGGACACACAACTTATACTGATAAACGAACTTCTAATAAACCTAAAAAGTTTAATGAGCAGGATACAGAAATGATTAAAACACACATTCGTTCAGTACCAAGGCAGGAAAGTCATTATTGCAGAAAAAAAAGTTCTCTTGAATATTTAAGCCCAGATCTTAATATTAGACGACTGTATGATGCATTTCGGCTTCAACATCCAGAAACTAAAATAACTATGGCTTATTATAGATCTGTATTTAAAAACAAATTTCCAAACTTGAAATTTCATCTCCCCAGAACTGATACTTGTCGCGTTTGTGATCATCTTAACTGTGAAGTAAAAGCAGCAACAGTTTCAAGCAATAATGCAAAAGTTAAACTTGAACTGCATCATCGTAAAGTTGAAGCGGCTTCTCAGAAGATGAGGCAGGACTTAGCTAATTCGAAGTTACCTGGTAGTTCTTTTTCCTGTGTGGTAATGGACTTACAACAAGTAAGTCACGTTTTATGTTAAGAAATTACAATAAATTTATGTCTTCTGTATTTCGTTTTAGGTTCTGTTTGTGCCAAGTTTAACGCATAGCGACATGTTTTACCTCAGTCAGCTTAGCTGTTACAATCTTGGAATTTATGTGAGTGACATTAATCGATCATTCATGTGCACTTGGCATGAAGGGGTTGCAGGAAGGGGTAGTAACGAAATTGCATCTTGCCTTTTAAGCCTGTTAAATAAAGAAGACGCTGTTACTAAAAATGAACTACGAATTTGGACTGACAACTGTGCAGGACAAAATAAAAACAAAATTTTAATATTATTGTATATCTTCCTGGTGACTCACAAAGTGTTTAATGTGATAGAGCATAAATTCTTAGTCAGTGGTCACAGTTTCATGCAGTGTGACCGCGACTTTGGTCTGATTGAAAAAAGGAAAAGACTCTCGCAACCCATGGTCCCTAAAGATCTACACGATATTATTAAAACAGCGAAATACAATCCTCCGTTTCAAATAATAGATATGGAAGAGCACGTATTTCTTGATCTTAAAAAAACTGCTGACCATTTGCTTGATACTAAAAATTTACAAATTAGTAAGCTGAGTGAGATCAGAGTACATTCCGGTAACCCTGCAATAATAGAAGTAAAGCAAACCCATTCAGAATTAGAAAACTGGAAAGGATTCAATGTACTAAAAAAACACAAAACCATTTTAGATATTAAGAATGCCATTTTAGACGGGCTTCCATCTACAAATAAGATATCAGATAATAAGAAAAAAAGTTTAAAATCTATGATCGGTTATCTGCAAAACGAAAATCATAAACAATTTTACAGGCAGTTACTATCTTTAGATTGAAATATACAATAACACAATAATATATTTTTATATATGAAATGTTTGTATGTCGATATAAGTAATAAAGGCGGTTTAAACAAATTTTTGTGGTTCCTACTATTTTTGATCTTAAAAATATTAAAAATCAAAGCTAATTTCTTTAATAACCTTAATAGTGAGTTTTGGTACTTAGCCCCTTTCTACCGGAAGGTCCTCAATTTTAAATCCAAAAATATATCGTCAAAAATTCATATATTGTTAAATATAATGAAGAATGACTTTAGATTTATTGACATAAATCTAAAGTTGTAATATTTAAATATACATTATAAACTTTTATCTCGACTTTTGTTTTTAGACAACATACGAAAATTAACTCATAAAGTTAAAAAATATAAAGCTAAGATAATAAGATAAGTTATAATTTATAGAATATCAAGAATTTTGCGAACTGTAATAATTAAAATAATTGGTTATATTTGGCAATAATGCAAAGCTTAATAAACGCTTTATAGGTACCATGAAATATATTTATGTTAGCAACAAATAGCAATAATGCTCAGCATAAAAACACCCCAATTAACATGGCTACCAAAAAAAAGCAAAGAAAAACGGAAGATGAAAACCGCGAATTTAAAGTTGACCGGACCGAGAATTTTACGTTTATTCAAAACTTGAATGGACTTCCGGCATGCCTTATTTGTAAGGAGAAATTCGCGCATAACAAGAAGTCAAATATAGAGAGACACTTTACAAGAAAGCACGCGTCATTTAGCACTAAACATCCTACCGGTGATGCAAGGAAGAAAGCAGTTGAGGAACTTCAGAATAGTCAAGAGTCGTCAACTTCTGTGTTTAATAACTGGATGCAATCTTCCAGCAATATTAATATGGCAAGTTTTGTTGTTAGCCAAGAGATTGCGAAGAGAGGGAAACCGTACATAGACGGCGAATACATAAAAAATTGTTTTATAAATGCATCCGAAGAGCTATTTCGGGATTTTAAGAACAAAGCAGATATTCTGAAAAGAATTGAAGAGTTACCATTGTCTGCCAAAACCATTAAAGATAGAACAATTAAAATGTGTTCGAATATAACCACCCAGCATATCTGAAATTGGTTTCGGCTTTATTAATAGCAGTTGACGAGTCTTGTGACATAAATGATACAGAGCAAGTTTCACTTTTTGTAAGATTTATGTCTCATTCAGGCCCTAAAGAAGAACTTTTAGGATTACAGTAGTCCCTCATTTTACGTGGTATTTTTATACGCGGATTCGCTTTAACGCGGTTAAGAATTGGACACCAAAGCTTAATTTACGCGGTGGTCGATTCACTTTTACGCGGTTGCTTTCAAAAAAATGACTGTAGCAGAAGTGGCCAGAAAAAATAGCGTTAACGAATCTTCTATACGAACTATTCGCCAAAATAAAGAAAAAATTCGAAAAATTATCGAATCCTCAGTCCGTGAATCTTCAAAATTTGTTACGTATTCCAGAAAAGGACCTATAAAAAAGGTGGAAAACGCGTTAGCTTTGTGGATTGAGGATCAAACTCAAAAAAGAGTAGCTCTAAGCTCTGTTATAATTAGAGAGAAAGCTACAAAACTATACGATAAGAGGGATGGTTCGACAAATTTAAAAATCGGCACAGCCTTCATAGTTTGAAATTGATGGGAGAGTCTGCTTCAGCCGATCACGAAGCAGCAAAACTATATCCAGACCGTCTAATGAGGATAATTGAAGACGGTTGTTGTCTCCCACAACAAGTATTCAATGCTGATGAGACTGGTCTCTTTTGGAAAAAAATGCCTTCAAGAACATTCATATCAAAAAATGAAAGAAGCGCCCCTGGCTTTAAGATGGCTAAAGATCGTCTTACTCTGCTGCTTTGTTCAAATGCATCTGGAGATTTTATTACAAAACCGTTATTGGTTTATAAATCATTAAATCCTAGAGCATTAAAAAATAAAGATAAACGAAAATTACCTGTATTTTGGAGGTCGAATAGTCGTGCTTGGGTCACTGGAGACATTTTTGTAGATTGGTTACAAAATTGTTTTATACCAGAAGTAGAGAATTATTTAAAAAGGAACAATATTTCATTTAAAGTTTTGTTGTTGATAGATAATGCTCCCGGTCACCCTGCTAACCGACTACAAAGCTTAAATGAAAATGTCAAGATTGAGTTTTTGCCTCCTAATACAACCTCCCTTATTCAGCCTTTAGATCAAGGTATTATAGCTGCATTTAAAGCATATTATACCAGAATAACTTTTAAGAAGTTATTAGATAGTTTGGAAAGTGACTCGAAGCTAACTTTAACACAATGTTGGAAAAATTACAACATTGGTAATTGCATAGACAACATCGAAGAGTCCCGTCGTGAATTGAAAAAATCTACATTGAATGGTTGCTGGAGAAAAATCTGGCCAACTGTTGTCACATCGGAGAAGGGCAATGACAACGATGTCAATTTACATACTAATGACATCCAGGCTACAGTAACATTAGGCCGGTTGTTACTGGGAGTTGGATTTAGTGACCTCCAGTTGTCAGATATTGAAGAGCTACTCGAATCTCATAATTCTGAACTAACAGAAGAAGAGCTAGGAGATTTAGTAGCTAACAATAATCAAGAATCAAGCGATAGTGACGATAATAAGGAAAACACACTCCCAGCTGAGTTAAGTCTCAAAACTGTTAATCAATGTTTAAAGATGGGAGAAGAATTAACAGATTTTTTGATAGAAAACGATCTTACTCCGCGTAGCTTAAAGGCACAACGTGAGATACTTAATGCCTTGGCACCTTATAAAAGTTTACAGCAGAGGCTTCAAAATGAAACAAAGCAATCAAAAATCACAGACTTTTTATCAAAGAAATAAGTTGATTTTTTTTATTAGTTCTCTATCAGACAAAAATATCAGTTCCTTTTTTTAACTGTAATATGTATAAATATTATTTGTTTTGTATTGTTTATTTTATTTAATATTATAATATAATGTTTATTTATCATAAAAATATGTACATACTTTAAAAGTCGATAATTTCTTAGTCGTTAGAACCAAACCCCCCTAATTACATATAATTCAATGCTTCAATTTACGCGATTTCGATTTACGCGGGATGTTCACAGAACGTAAAGGGGCCTATTCACACGTGAGTTTGTTCGTCGAATCTGTCTATCGAATTTGTCCGTCGTACAAGTCCGCATGTGTATATCCACGCGCTCGCCGTATATGTCTTGCTCGCCGTACGTTGTGTAGAACAACGAGCAGCGACAGCGAGCCGAGCATAACCACGCGTGAATACGTACGCAGAGGATTTGTTTGACAGACGGTGCGCTTTTTAAGGTTAAATATGTCTTTCCGTGATAACAAACAATTTTGGGAAAGCTTTATTTCATTGTATAAAACGTATCCTTGTCTCTGGAACGTAAAAAGCAAAGAGTACGTAAACAAACAAAAAAGAAATGACGCGTATGAGGCATTAGTTATTAAATGCAAAGAAATATGTCCAGAGGCTAATGTACAGTATGTGAGAAAGAAAATTGATTCCTTGCGTGCTGGTTTCCGACGGGAATTAAGAGAAATGAGGAAAAGCAAACGAACTGGATCATCTGCCGATAACATATACGAGCCTACTTTATGGTATTTTGACTTGCTTTTGTTTACGCAAGACAATGAAGAGGTCCGGCCTGGAACATCTTCATTGGCAATTGAGGAATACGACTGCAGTTACACCGACGACGACTGCAGTTACAGTGAATTTATAAGCGTAAGTTGCAATTTTACTTATTTTATTATGTATTATAATACAATGATACAAAGCAGAAGATTACAGGAATAAACAACAAAACGCTTAACAAAAAGTGATAAAGATAATTTCAGTTAATCATGTTGTCTTGAAATTGTATCTTTCCTTCATGGTTGTAATAATCTTTAAAGGCATTTCTAACATTCTTAGCCATTTCATTGTAATAAGTCCTTCTGTTTTGTAAGTTTTGTAGTTGACGAAGCTCTTCGCGCCAGTCACCGTCACTGTTGACTGTATCAATACTACGAGTATTCATATAATTAGAACAATTTCTTCTTAAGAAGTTGTGAAGGATGCAACATGCTAATACTACCGCATCAATCTTTTCTAAATTATTCAATGTAATTGTGCTCAATAATATTCTGAAGCGAGTTGCCAATATTCCAAACACATTTTCAACCACTCTTCTCGCTCTGCATAAACGATAATTAAAAATTTTTGCATCATGAGTAATGCCAGTCAAAGAATAAGGCTTCATTACATTTTCGGTCAAACTGAAAGCATCGTCGCCAATAAAAACATAAGGCAATTTAACTGCTGCTTTATCGAGACTGCTCGGTAAAGGTATATTTAAAGTGTGGTTTTCAAGTTTTTCGTAAAAGTCAGTTTCTTGCAGAACACCTCCGTCTGAAATTCTGCCATTAATTCCAGTATACACATACATGAATTCATAATTAGCATTGACGACCGCAAATAAAACGGTGCTATAAAAGCCTTTATAATTATAATAAAATGATCCACTGTTTGGTGGTTTTTTTATTGCGATGTGTTTTCCATCCATCGCACCTAAACAGTGTTCAAAATTCCATGAAGTATTAAAGTCATCGGATATTTCCAACCATTCCGCTTCGCTTGATGGAAACTGCAAAAAATATTTTGTGTTATTTGGCTGTTTATAAAACTTATAACATAATATTATTTTATTTCAGGAGGATACAGTACAGTCCCCTTTAACTCCGACAAGTACCTGCTCCTCTCAGCAGTGTCGACCTAGAGAGAAGAATAAGAAGTTAACAACCAAAGATAGTACATTGTCACAAAAG
Organism: Onthophagus taurus; assembly: GCF_000648695.1. Classification (NCBI taxonomy): domain Eukaryota; kingdom Metazoa; phylum Arthropoda; class Insecta; order Coleoptera; family Scarabaeidae; genus Onthophagus; species Onthophagus taurus. The sequence goes on along the minus strand of NW_019280769.1, from coordinate 78,873 downwards.
AAAGCGAAATTTTTGGATGTAGCAAGCACCGCACTTGCAGTTGTACCACCAACAACTCTCCGTTATGAACCATTTGGAAAAAGCGTTGCGTGTGACTTGGAAAATATGGAACCACACCAACGGACTATTGCACAGAAACTCATTTCAGACGTTCTGTATTTCGGAAAATTGAAGAGGTTGGCAGAAAATTGCTCTATTAGCATTCCTGCTAACATTCCACAAACAGCGGTGTACCACCATGACCCATATTATCCTCATCAACAACAACAATATGAAGCAAGTTTAGTTCCTCGGCCAACGCACACACAGTTTTCAGGGTTGTGTACACCAGTACCGCCATACACGGCACAAATTACACAAACTTACACACAGCCAACTCAATACACGCCAGCACCAATATCTTCCACACAAGTGGAGAAGAATAGTCAACTCGCGGAACGTTCGTCTTTGAATGGAATGATCACAGCCCCTAACGCGAACGAACTTTCTGAATTTATTTCATTTAATAATAGAGTGTAATAAATGTAAGTTATAAACGATTTATAAATAATAAAAATAACATACCTTCATGTATTCCTTTTTTAACGCCTTAAATAATGCCCAACAAGTTTCAGGTATAATACTACCCAGTAACTGTGGTGATATAGCACAACTGAACTTTAAATCTGCAATACATCTTCCGGTTGCTAGGTATCGTAACGTGGCAACTAGTCGCTCTCTAGCACTTACTGCTTCTCTAATATGTGTATTTTTTCGTACAATCATGGGCCGGATATACTGCAGCAATGTTTCGAACGATTCACTGTCCATACGAAAAAAATTATGTAAATCACTAGGCTCATTGGTTTTCAGTTCTTTCCAAATACCAACGTTTACACCAGATCCTTTTCTTTTTTTTTTCATCAAACAATGCAATGTAAGCCCCAATCAGTGCTACATTTCTTTTTGTAGTAATTGAATCCATATCTTACAAAAATCACTCCTGACTGCTAGGAAACACGTGCTACTGCAAGATGGATTTGTTGCAATGTGTGTAGTTAAACGACGAATTTGTTTCATTGTATGTACTAAATAACGGATCTGTTCGCCGATCAAATCCACCGCACATGTCCGCGTGTGAATAGGCCCCTTAACCCACGCGTAAATCGAGGGACTACTGTAATAACACACTTGGATCTAATAATAACAAACATTCTATTTGTAACATTTATTATTCATATCATAACATCACTAACAGACTTATCATATTCTTCGACTGTCATAAATTTGCAAGATAACCATAATGAAATCCAGACTGTTGCCTTTTAAAACCGGTCAGCATAAGAACTGCTCATTTAAGTATGGAGACAAGGAGGCTGTACAAGCTGGCGGTCAAGTATAAGCGGACAGCAGGCAGATATAAAAAAAATGGATAAATCGAAATTGACGAAAACAAAAAAATTAGAAATTGCCGAAAATGTATTAAAAAAAACAGTGAATGTCACAACATTCAACTTTATTGTCAGTCAATTACGAGAGCAACCGAAAAAGACGCTTTACGTTGCAAAACAAAATATTTGGGTTAACAATATTCAAAAGCAGCCCAAGAGCATACCGCTTACTGCGAACGTTGTTTGCTTTGCCGAGTAGGAGGACGCTCATGAATTTGTTGAGTCAGGTTCCAATTGGAGTAGGAATAAATCTACAATTAATGGATGCTTTACAAGAAGAGGTGAAGAAGATGAAACAAGAAAATAGATATTGTTGTCTTATCTTTGATGAAATGTCGTTACAACCTGGCTTGACATACGATTCCACGTTGGACATGATTGAGGCAAATATATTTTGCAAATATTTTGTTGGGTGGATTGCGGCCGGGGATGATCTCCTCAATTTGCGGACCATGCCATGGTGAGAGGCATTACGCAGAAATGCAAACAGTCCATCGCATTTTATTTCACCGAATATAGCATGTCAGCCACTGTCCTACGAGACAACATAAGAGAGATTATTGTAATATGCAATAGTATAGGTCTGAAGATCATAGCCACTGTTTGTGATCAGCTCTCGACAAACAGCATGGCTCTAAAAATGTTGACCGAAGAAACACGTGCCACATTTTTACGGCTAGGGAAGGAATATGCAGGTTCTGGTTATATGGCTGATGATCAGGAGATAGTCATCTTGTACGATCCCCCTCATCTCTTAAAGGGACTGAGGAATAATTTGATGAAGTACGATGTCGTTTGAAAGTGGTGGTGTGAAGTACATGGCATCGTACAAACATATTATCAAATTATATGTAGTGGATGAAGGGGATCTTGATACCAGAATGTTAAACAATTCTAATTCTGAATAATAGGCAATGAAGCTTCGATAGAGCTTGGAAATTTGTTAAAGTCATAGAATCTGGAAATCCTCACACCTTATTTTATTGATGAGTATTTATTATTTCTTTATTATTATATTATTTGATTGTTCATTTACATTAGTAATAATTTTTAATTGATTATAAAATTTAAAATAATATTTTTCTTTTAGAACAAAGTGTATTTGTCACTGGCTACCATATTAAATTCCGGCCCAAAAAGTATTATTCTCACCGATTACTACTCCACTAGTATCACTAATTGCCAGCTTCTACGATCAAAATCATATTAAGCTTATTTTATACATTCATTGAAACGTTTTTTTTATAATTTTAAATACAAAAATATATCGTCAAAAATTCATATATTGTTAAATGTAATGAAGAATATGTCAACAAATCTAAAGTTGTAATATTTAAATATACATTATAAACTTTTATCTCGACTTTTGTTTTTAGACATCATACGAAAATTAACTCATAAAGGTAAAAAATATAAAAGTAAGATACTAAGGTAAGATAAGTTATAATTTATACAATATCAAGAATTTTGCGAACTGTAATAATTAAAATAATTGGTCATATTTGGCAATAATGCAAAGCTTAATAAACGCTTTATAGGTATCATGAAATATATTTATGTTAGCAACGAATAGCAATAATGCTCAGCATAAAAACACCCCAATTAACATGGCTACCAAAAAAAAGCAAAGAAAAACGGAAGATGAAAACCGCGAATTTAAAGTTGAGTGGATCGAGAATTTTGCGTTTATTCAAAACTGGAATGGACTTCCGACATGCCTTATTTGTAAGGAGAAATTCGCGCATAACAAGAAGTTAAATTTAGAGAGACACTTTACAAGAAAGCACGCGTCATTTAACCAGTTAATCAGTTATAATATTATTCCTCGTCTAATGAAGATCTAGTACAGCCTAATGATCTTCAGTGGAACGAAGTGACAGGAAACCATTTGAAAAATTTTCCTGTTATGCACAAGATTTGAAGATAAATGACGATATTCAAAATCTATAAAACAAAAGCCCTATTGATTTTTTTTCATTATTTGTTGACGATGGTCTTCTAAATCTAACGGTACAAGAAACAAATATATACGCCTCTCAAAAGGCTACAAAATTAACTTTACCCAAGGCTCGAATTAGAAGTTGGAAAGACACTAACTCTGAAGAAATGAAAATTTTTTTGGGCCTTCAAATCTGGATGGGTTTAGTTCAGATGCCTAAGCTGGTTTGCTATTGATCAAATAATGTTCTTTATTCGAATGAAATAAAATCAGTAATGTCTCGTAACCGATTTGAACTTCTTTTGAGCAATTGGCATTTCTCTAACAATGAACACCCGGATGTTTCGGATAGACTTTACAAAATCAAACCGCTTTTGGATTACATAAGCCAAAAATTTCAAGATGCTGTGCGTCCCACATGTAATGTGTGCGTGGATGAAACTTTAGTGCCATTTCGAGGACGACTCGTTTTTTTACAGTTTATAAAAAACAAAAGACACAAATTTGGCGTAAAAATTTTTAAAGTTTGTATTGAGGAAGGCTATACTTATGACTTCAAAATTTATTGCGGAACAGAAAAAAAAAGTGCTTCTGGAAGTGTGCCCACGTCTATTGTGATGGAAAAATTTATTGGATAGTGGGCGTACAATATATGTAGATAATTACTATACAAGCCTTGAACTTGCACATAAGTTATTAGATAGACAAACTCATCTAGTAGGAACCCTAAGAAGAAACAGAAAAGGAAATCCGAAAGAAATTGTAAGTAAAAAACTCAAAAAGGGAGAAAGTATTGCCAAGGAAAGTGACTCTGGAGTAGTAATAATAAAATGGTGTGATAAACGTGAAATTTTGATGTTGACAACAAAGCGTACAAATAATATGGTTTTAGTAAAATCTCGAAGTGGATCTGAAAAACAAAAGCCAGTAGCTATCAACGACTACAACGGAAAGACATTTTATTGAAGAAGTAGGCACAAGTAATCGTCGTAGATGTGTGGTTTGTTACAAAAACTTATCTGAACTGCATGGCAGAAAGTATGCTACTTCAAAGGTACTCCGTCTCGTTATAAGTGTGTTCAGTGCGATAAGTTTTATTGCATACCTTGTTTTACTTCTGCCCATACCTGTACACTATAAAAAAGATAAGATCTACAAAATGTTATTTTTCTTATACAGGGTTCCCCATAATAGACTACCCATTTTATTTTATTAATAAATTCCCTATGAGATAACTAAATAAGTTTTTCTCTGTGGGAATATCTTCTGTAGTCTTTGGGATTTAAGTTAATTATTAATCAAGTAGTCGCCTGTCACAAATAAGTTTTAAATTATTAATTATTATTATCGAGATAATATTCGATATTATTTTTAGTTTCGTCATTTTTTTTCAACATCTGTTTGAACTTTCATGGATTACTCAGTCCAACAACGTGTGTTTTGTGTAGAAACTTACATTAGAAGCAATTCGATAGAAGAAGTTAGGCGTGCATTCCGGCGTCAGTTTAATAACAACAATAGGGGTCACACGCCAAATCGTAAAACTGTTAAGTTATGGGTTCGTCATTGGCGTGAAAATGGTTCTGTACAAGATTTGAAGAAGCCTGGACGTCGAAGAACAATTCGTACACCAGAAAATATTGAACGAGTTAGAATTGCGTTTACAAGAAGTCCTAAAAGGTCTGCTAATCGACAAAGCCTTATCCTAGGAATATCAAAGGGAAGCTTAGATCGAATTATTCGAAAGGATTTAAAATTTCATCCCTATAAGTACCAAATGGCACAGCACCTTAGCAATCAAGATAAAGAAGCAAGGTTAGCATTTTGTCAAGAATTTTTGGATTTACATCAAGGAGCAATTCACAATCTCCTAATGAGCGACGAAGCAAATTTTTATTTGAACGGCATGGTTAATAAACAGAATTTTAGATACTGGTCAAATGAAAATCCTCGTGAAATCTTTACACAGAACCTCCATAATCCAAAAGTTATTGTGTGGTGTGGAGTAGGATCTTTTGGTATTATTGGTCCATATTTTTTTGAGGATGAAAATAACCGCGCTGTAACAGTAACATCCGAGCGCTACGTAAACATGCTAGAGACATTCCTCATTCCAGAATTAAATAGACGAGGATTACTAAACAATCCCTTACTATTCCAACAAGATGGGGCAACAGCTCATACCGCCAGAAACTCAATGAGGGTTCTGCGAGAAATGTTTAATGGTCGACTCATTTCTCGATTCGGAGATTTGCCTTGGCCTTCGAGGTCCCCCGACTTAACGGCACCCGATTTTTTCCTGTGGGGATATTTAAAAGCCAAAGTGTTTGCGAGTCGTCCAGGTACAATCGAGGAACTCAAAGTCAAAATTCGTGAAGAAGTTGAAGGAATAGACGAAGGTTTGCTACGCCGTGTAATGAACCACTTTTTATCTAATATTGAAAAATGTGTTGAAGTTGGTGGAGGTCAATTAGAAGACGTGATTTTTAAAAGTTAGAATTAAATTAGCCAAATATTTATAAGTTATCATAAATCCCAAAAAGTTAGCTGTAATTTAGTATAATAAAAAGTTTGTTTTGTTAACTAAAAAAATTTTAATTCAAATTTCAAAATGGGTAGCCTATTATGGGGAACCTGTATAATCTGCGCTTTGATTTATACTCAGTATGATTAGCAAATTTACCATAAATATGAATTTTCTATTTTGGTTTTAAATTATTTTGTTCTTATATTCTTCAAAATAAATATTATATTCCTCGTGTCCATTTTTTTTTGTAAAATAAAGAAATACATCATTACATTTACCATTCTACTAAGTAGAATATTACTGTTAAAAAAACGTATATATCCAACACCAGATATAATACGTATGTTAACCTTTAAGTACAGGCCAATACATTTTTTTTGTTCAGTGGGCCGTACATTTTTAGCTCCTATAAGAATTCTGCTATATTACGAAGCAAATCTGAGCAGCGCGGCCTCAAATGAAATACTACGTACAAAACACATGTGAGTGGCACGGCTTACTTAGTTAAGGGCAGTGCGAGTCACACGTGCATCGCATGGCGGTCAACGTGTTAATATGGCAAGTTTTGTTGTTAGCGAAGAGATTGCGAAGAGAGAGAATGCATCCGAAGAGTTTCGGGATTTTAAGAACAAAGCAGATATTCTGAAAAGAATTAAAGAGTTACCATTGTCTGCCAAAACCATTAAAGATAGAACAATTAGAATGCGTTCGAATATAACCACCCAGCATATCAAAGATCTGAAATTGGTTTCGGCTTTATTAATTATGCAGTTGTCGAGTCTTGTGACATAAATGATAGGCCCTAAAGAAGAACTTTTAGGATTATTGCCACTCAAAGATCAGACGCGTGGAGAAGATATGGCAAATGCTGTAATTTAGTGTATGGATAAACATCATATTCCCCTCGATAAAATTGTGTCGATTTCAACAGATGGGGCCAAAAGTATGACCGGCGCACACAGGCGAATTTTTTAAAAATCTTGACCAAAATTGCAAAAATTTAAGGAATAAGATTGAAAATGCAATTATTGCTATTTGATTAAGTAAATCCCAAGGTGCCTTGAAACACCTTCTTTATAATTATTGTAACAATCGCCACCAAAATATTTTAGTTGTCAATTGATTGTTTAGTAAACAGTTATCACCTAGATAAAACGTCGGTAAAAATTGTGGTTTTTAATTAATTTTTTCCTTTACACTTTTTTTATATATTTCGAAAATTTATCATNAATATTTTTTGGATACATGAAAGGTAAGTCATAAATATTCTTTATGTGGATGTTTGCTTACCTAAAACGAATACTGATTGCATGGGTTAAACCAGTGGTCGGCAAAGTGCGGCTCCAGAGCCGCACTTTAGCTCCTTAAGTGCGGCTCTGGCACAAATATCCACTGAAGGCACAATAATATTTTCATTTAAAAAAAAACTTAGTACGAAAAAAATTACATCTTATTTTGATAAATTAAAATTCTTCTATCAATCGAGAACATGTATAATTTTTTGTTTAAGTTAAAAGATAGATAGGTAATTAAAATTTTATATTGTTGTAAAAATACGTAACAAACATCGAGTTTAATTTTATTAGTTTTCGGAAATGGTTCGTATGTTCTCGGCGTACTCCGGTGTGATACAAAAGTATCACAAGCATGCGCGCGCATACTTTTTCTAAAGTAGTGGGGGTACAAATTGACATCACAGACCAGCAGTTGCAGGGTGAACAGGGTGAACAGTTTTGTCTTATCTACCGTTGTCCTGTCTTGGGCACCCCAATTAACATGACTACCAAAAAAAAGCAAAGAAAAACGGAAGATGAAAAACCGCGAATTTAAAGTTGAGTGGACCGAGAATTTTACGTTTATTCAAAACTTGAATGGACTACCGACATGTCTTATTTGTAAGGAGAAATTCGCGCATAGCAAGAAGTCAAATTTAGAGAGACACTTTACAAGAAACCACGCTTCATTTAGCACTAAATATCCTACCGGTGATGCAAAGAGGAAAGCAGTTGAGGAACTTCAGAAGAGTCAACTTCTGTGTTTAATAACTGGATGCAATCTTCCAGCAATATTAATATGGCAAGTTTTGTTGTTAGCCAAGAGATTGCGAAACCGTACAGGGAAACCGTACAGGGAAACCGTACATAGACGGCGAATACATAAAAAATTGTTTTATAAATGCATCCGAAGAGCTATTTCGGGATTTTAAGAACAAAGCAGATATTCTGAAAAGAATTAAAGAGTTACCATTGTCTGCCAAAACCATTAAAGATAGAACAATTAGAACAATAGAACAATGTGTTCGAATATAACTACCCAGCATATCGAAGATCTGAAACTGGTTTCGGCTTTATCAATAGCAGTTGACGAGTCTTGTGACATAAATGATACAGCGCAAGTTTCACTTTTTGTAAGATTTATGTCTCATTCAGGCCCTAAAGAAGAACTTTTAGGGTTTTGCCACTCAAAGGTCAGACGCGTGGAGAAGATATCGCAAATGCTGTAATTGAGTGTATGGATAAACATCATATTCCCCTCGATAAAATTGTGTCGATTTCAACAGATGGGGCCAAAAGTATGACCGGCGTAAGAAAAGGGTTTGTTGCTATTTTGAAAGAAAAAATTAATCACGAGATACTTGTTTACCATTGAATCATTCACCAAGAAGCGCTTTGTGTGCAAACATTTCCGGATGAAATTGGTAAAGTTATGGAATTAGTGATTACCATTATCAACTCCATTTTAGCTAAAGCTCTTAATCATCGCCAATTCAGAAAATTTTTATTTGTAATGGAGAGTGAGTACTTGCTGATCTTCTACTTCATAACAAGGTACGTTGGTTATCAAGAGGGAACGTTTTAAAACGTTTCGCATCCCTTTTTCCGGAAATTAAAGCATTTCTCCTTGAGAAGGGCGTTCACTATCCAGAACTAACAGAAAATCAGTAGATCCAAAACTTTTATTTCATGGTAGACGTTACGTCTCATCTAAATCAGCTTAATCGTAAACTACAAGGGAAAGGAAACTTAATTTTTTCGATGTTAGAAGTAATAACATTCGAAAACAAATTATCCATTTTTGCTCAGGATTTTGAAAGGGAAACATTGTTTCACTTTCCGAGCCTGATGAAACATCGCCAAGAAAATAATTTCTCTATTGATAAACACCTTTTTAAAACAATAATTTTAAATATGAGGGAAGCATTTCTCAGCAGGTTTCAGGAATTTAAAAACAGCAGAGCAGCTTTAGCATTTGTCAAAAATCCTCTTAATGCTACGATAAACCGAGTTGAAATCTTCTTTTTTTGATATTTCAAGATTTTTACACTTTGTGGACAATGAAAACTTGAATAAAGATGACAGAATTAGGAGGATCAGAAGTTTAATAGATCATTTGAACAACAGATTTAGTTATCTTTTTAGTTATCAAGTGATGAATCTCTGATGAAGTTCAAAGGACGATTGAATTATGCTCAATTCAGAAGTTAAATTCCAAGAAATTTAAGGTTTTACTTTGATTTTGTATAAAAATTTTTTAGAAGTATTTTGTTTTTAAGAAAAATAACCAGAATTTAGACCTATTCCCAACACATTTTAAAAAAATTTTTCCATCATTTTGTAATTATTTTTAAGTACTGAACATGAAACATTTGTTTCGAAACATGTCTATTTATTGAAATAAATTAAGTTTCTTGTTGTTTCTCACAAAAAGTTTTTACTTTTTCCATTTTTATTTAATTCTTGAGAAATATGGAGAATTTCAACCCTTTTGTGTGAATCGTCTTCAAGTTATTCCATTCGTATCAAAATTTATGTTGGTAAAGATGAAGTGTACGGAACAGATACACCTGCTTCTGAGAGTGTCGTCATGGAAATAGCACAACTAATTCTAAACAAAGGTTATATCTTGTATTTGGGTATACCTTAGACGTGTGTTACTCGTGTTTTGTTTTTCTTGCTTTTGTTCTTTTCCGTAAAGGACATTGATATTTCATTCCTTTTTTAATTTAGTCCTTTTTTGTTGACCTTACAACCTGAAGTTAAAGAAAATTTCAAATTTAATATTAAATTGTTGTCGTCAAGGATGCCATAGAACGTTCCGCACACTTGGTGTTCTACGCAACTATATGTATAAATGTTCAGAATATGATGAAATCATTTTACATTGTAATCCAATGAATGCCCAAAATATTCATAATCCTGAAATAGAAGAGAAATATGTGTTAGTAAAAGATGATGTTGATCACATAGAAACTTTTCGAGATAACAATGCTTCCATTGCTACTCACTTTGTCGAACCTGCTCCCTAGTTATAAATAAGTCACAATTTTGTTACTGGTCTGTAGCAACTTTAAATTTATCAAATGTTGCTATCTATTCAATCACTTATGGATCTTACAATCGAATTTATTATTTCTTTAATAATACTGTTCTACTTTAATACAAAATGATATTCAAATCTTGATAAATATTTTATTAATGCAAGGCGATCATTTTAGAACTTTGACACTGCTTATAAGCGAACAAAATATTTTGCAGACAAAATTGTTAAACCAGTAGAGTTGACAGTTGGAACACGCCTCGATTCCAAGTGGGACAAAAATCGACTTTGTTATAAGACAGTAATTGTGCCAACTACTTTTATGTACAGGGTGGTTCAAATTCGATGTCCGAATAGGCTAACTCGGAAACTATAAGAGTTAGAAAAAAAGTAGCTTACATGTCATGATCTCGTTTTTCGAGAAACTGCTAATGCCGAAAACCTCATAGCGCTATCGTCTTTTGTTTTTCCCCTAGAGGCCAAAATTGGAAATATCGTAAAACCAGCAAGTGCAATTATCTTCGTTATTATTATAGGTGGAGTATTATAACTAAGACATTATATGGACACTTTTTTATAGAGAATTGGATGACGTAGTCAAAAAAATTTTTTCGGTTTTAGATTTTGAGATATTATCACAATTTTCGTTTTTTTAAATGGAAACAACCACTGATTATTCGCTTATTAAATTCGTTATTTTTTTCTGATTACAAAAATATAGGGTTCGACAGGTCTATTTCTTATTGTTTTAGAATAAAGCCAAAAATAAACATTTTTTATAAAATTTCCATCTAGTATCATCGGCGAAATTAAATTTACAGTTTCCTGTAAATTACGGGGCGGTAGGTAAAATCTAAAAAGTTAACAATTAAATAAGAAGATAACTTCTGGTATTTAAAAACAAATAATTATGTTTATTACACCAACTGTTAATACGGAAATATTTAATGACTTGCATTGCTTCACACTATTTTATTAGCAACTTGATAAATTATTAAGTGGCTGATTTTAGAAATTGTAGGTTTACTACATACCTACATTTCTTAATACTTTATGAATAACTTTTAAAAATTTTCACATCTATAAGATTGACATTATTTAATATATTATTTGTTTTTGTTAGATCAAATAGTATTTATAAATATTTTATTAACGCAAAAAAATAGTAATTTAACAACAAATACTAATAATTTTATTTTCCAAACATTATTAAAACAATGCTACAAAAAATGCTCAAATTGACCTCCTCTTTTTTCGATGCAAATTTCACAACGCTTTCTAACACTGTTTATTGCGTTAAATATACTTATATTTGGAATAGAATTGAGACAATGCTCAAAATTTATCTTTAATTCTCTTATATTTCCATTATCCATTAAATATAACTGGTTTTTGATGTAGCCCCAGAGAAAAAAATCCAGTGGCGTCAAATCCGGTGATCTTGGTGGCCACCGATGGTTTCCGCTGGAACCAATCCAGTTGTCTTCAAAATTAATATTTAAAAAATCAGTTATACGCCTAGCAGTATGCGCAGGAGCGCCATCATGTTGAAAATATAGTTTTTCCGCATCACGTAAAGGTAAACCATCAACATATCTTTCAATGTGGTTTGTTAATATGTTTAAATACCGTTCCGCATTTAAATTTTCTTGGTATATTTGATATGCCAAAACTTCATTATTTAGCAATGCTACCCATACGTTAAAACCAAAGCGACCTTGAGTACGCCTTTCAATGGTATTTTGGGGATTAACGTTCGACCATATATGTTGGTTATTTCTGTTAAATATCCCCGCACTGCTAATGTGTGCTTCATCGGTCCAGATAATTGCTCTACTGAAAACTGGGTTTTCATTAACCTGATCTACGTACCAACGGCAAAATTCAAGCCTTCTTTGGGTATCACCATCTCGTAAATGATGCATGATTCGAGGAACGTATGGCTTATACTTGTGTTTATGTAAAACACGAAGACAGCGATTTCTGGAAATACCAAGATCATTCTCCATTTCGCGGCTTGATATCGACGAATTTGCTGTAACTGCCGCTAAAACATTTATTTCTTCGTCTTCATTTTCTTTATAATACGATTTTGGTCTAGGCTTTTTAAAAGAACCGAATGTTTTTAAATTTTTTTCTAAACGACTAAATATTTTCGCATTTGGCTGCCTTCTTTCCGGGTATCTATTAAAATACAACTCTGCAGCCAATTCACTACTTTTATTTTGTAATATGTAACATTCTAACATGTCAAACTTTTCAAAGTTTTCGTAATTCATCTTTAAAACAGGATTTTTAAAGTGACACTTTTTGAATACAAACAAATGTTGCTATGTTTATTTGAATTCAAAAGAAAAATATATGAGCGCCATCTATCAATAATTTATTAAGTCATTTAATAATAATATTAAATATTAATAAAAAATGTGAAATAATGCAATCTATTCCAACTTTTGTGTAAAACATATATAAATTAAATAGTTCAACAAATTTATTTGTTTCAAACATCAGAAATTTGTTTTTTTAATTTTTAGTTATAGTACCATAATTTACAGGAAACTGTAAATTTAATTTCGTCGATGACACTAGATGGAAATTTAAAAAAAAAGTTTATTTTTGGCTTTATTCTAAAACAATAAGAAATAGACCTGTCGAACCCTATATTTTTGTAATCAGAAAAAAATAACGAATTTAATAAGCGAATAATCAGTGGTTGTTTCCATTTAAAAAAACGAAAATTGTGATGATATCTCAAAATCTAAAACCGAAAAAATTTTTTTGACTACGTCATCCAATTCTCTATAAAAAAGTGTCCATATAATGTCTTAGTTATAATACTCCACCTATAATAATAACGAAGATAATTGCACTTGCTGGTTTTACGATATTTCCAATTTTGGCCTCTAGGGGAAAAATAAAAGACGATAGCGCTATGAGGTTTTCGGCATTAGCAGTTTCTCGAAAAACGAGATCATGACATGTAAGCTACTTTTTGTCTAACTCTTATAGTTTCCGAGTTAGCCTATTCGGACATCGAATTTGAACCAGCCTGCACATACCGTTATTAGAAACATTACGTGTATTATTGACAAATAATTTAGTTGGATTTCGACTACGACTCCCGACATTGTACAAAATATTCAAGCAACAGCTTATGTGGTGGGTTATTCTTTGAAGAAAGTGGATACTCACGACTGTCAATCCTGTCGAGAGTCTACTTTCTTCGGAAAGTAAAGGAAAGTCTTAAGGAGTACACGAATGATCCACACTAATCCACACTATGCTAATTTGATAAAGTATGATGTTATGTTTGAAAGCTGTGGTGTCAAGTACACGGCATCGTATAAACATATTATTAAGTTATATGAAGTAGATGAAGGAGACCATGACACCAGAATGTTAAATAATTTAACAAGTGAACACATTTTTCCACACAATAGAAAAAAAATGTGAACTTTGCGGTACAAGTTTTGTCACGCCGTGTTTCCATTATAAGATGGATAGCCAGAAATGATAATTATTTTTTTTTTTTTTCGTACTTTAATATTTATATATTTATTTTCTTTCAGAACCTAACAAGATGCCACCCGAAGCAGAGGGGACGTCAAAATTCATTTTGTTTGCCGATAAACTACATATACTTTTTGATTTGGTAAATGGATCAATAGTTTCGGCTCAAAACGATAAACAATTGAGATGCGTTGTATCCGAAATGGATGCAGTTATGAATGGAGGCGAAGGTTTTCTTGAAGAATATCTTATTCAAGAAGGACGACAACAGATTTTTTATTCCCCCAACTATTAAAAATTGGCTAATTACTATTGAAGGGCTTGAAACCCTATGGAAAAAGATGAAAGCCAGTGGGATGCAACATCTTGTCCCCAGAAATTTTAACCAAGATCCATTCGAAAATTTCTTTAGGAATGTTAGGACGCATGGTTTCCGAAACACAAACCCGACACCTGCATCCTTTCACCACAGTTTTAAAACACTAGTAATTAACAATTATTTCTCCGCATAATTGCCAGGAGTCAATTGTGAATTGGATGATTATGATCCTGTGTTGGATGGTTCAGAGCGCCTGATGTCATCAAATAACATTGAAAGAAGAGTGGATCCAAAAATTGTGGATACTGCCGAATACCGACGGAGAACTGTACCAACTCCATTGGTTAACGTAACCTGTAATTAACACACCCAAGTTACTTGCATCCAATTGCAGAAATGTTTAAAACTTTTAATGTTGAATTCCTTAATTCGTTTCATTTTTGTTCTGTACAGGATGATGTTAAATTACCTATTGTTAATAAGTGTATTAAATTATTTACAAATATTTACGCGATAAAAATACTAAGGAGTCTAACAATAGAAGACATAAAAAAATCAAAATTTACGTAGTTTTTAGGTAATCAGAGTATTCATGTTTTTTTTTTGTTCTAGTCTCATATTATTTACCCATGGATTGGATCTGATCCATGAATCCTGGGACCGTGTAATGAGGAATTACTTAAAACATGGAGAAGTCCCATATACTATAGGAGTCTTGTTTTGCGTCATGACATAATTTTAAATCCACCGATGGCTGGTGATAGTGGAAATTCAAATGAACATTTCCAGTGGAATAGAAACTCAACAAAACTTTTATTGGACATATACAAATCGAAACAAAAACAGGTGGGCAGGTTAGGTGTTAAAAATTTTAAAGTTATGTATGATATTATAGCTAAAGAACTGAGTATACAGCTAAAAAAACTGTTAGGAAGCCAATGTGCCAACCGCATGAGAGTATTAAATCGTGGTTATAAGACTTTCATAGACAACCAAAATTCGACAGGCAGGGGCCGAAAGTATTTTGAGTACGAAGAAGAGATGGGAAAATTGATTGGTAGAAAAAAAAATGTTAAGCGTGAATTATTGTTAGATAACAATGTAGTTCATGTCCATTGAGAATGAGGATAAAGAAAATGATGTAATGGAAAGCATGAGACCAGAACCAATACCAGAAAAAAAGAAAAATAGAAGATATGCGGTAACAAACCGAAGAAATAAAAATAAAACTTAATATCTTCCCCATAACTTCATTGATATAATAACTAACAAACACACCACAACAACAAGGATATATCAAAAGTTATATAAATAATCAATAATCATCAATAATATCAAATAACGGAAACAGAACATGGTGAAGTTCCTATTCATAAATTTGACAATCTCTTCCTGATGATGAGAGCCCAGTTTCCTCGAAATATGTAGAAGAAAATAAATATATAAATAACATCGATATAGTACAAGAAAAAATAATTTAACCTTCATATCCAATATCACACGATGTTAAGAAGACAAAACAACAATTACAATAACAAAATAAGATTCAAACAACAAAATAACACCTCCACTAGCTTGCACATTATCAACTCCCACAACCCACTATTAACATACAGATCTATTACATACCCAGGTAACATGGCATACAGCATACAACGCATTTTCCGTAAATATAACATTAACATATCATTCATAACAATACTATTTTCAAAAAACTTTTTAATGCTTGAATGTATGAAGAATTTAAAAAATTGAATTTTATGAAGAAAGATTAAAACTTGAGAAGGAGATAATCGAAGTATTAAAGGTAAGGAATGAACTTTTAAAAGAAAGAAACCAGATCCTCAAAGATTTCATAATATAATCTTTTTTTTTTATATTTTAGTTTCTTGAATTATTTTTAATTTTTCTTTTTTTGTCGCTTATATACTTATTTTCTTGTTTCATCACATTTTTCTACTATAATTTCTACAGATTCTCTAGACTAGCGAAAATGATCGAAAAATGGATCATCATCGTAACTTTTTAACAGTTTCCTCTAACAAATAAAATTAAACTAATACTTTTCTTGCTTATATTATAGTCATATGATGACAATGGCCGACAAGTTCATTGCCGCCCACAGATCGACAATTGGTCTGTTTCCAAGATCAGATGATCTGCTGGCGTTTGTGAGCGCCATTTCAACACCAATCAGTCCCAAACGTCAGCCCGGACGTTAAGTTATCTGCACAACAAATATCTCAACGTGTTGTAAATTTAGAAGACAATCCCGATTCTCCTGCCAATTCTCCATCCAGTACAACCATTTCCTGCATGTTTTCTGAATTTGAGACTCCTAAGTCGAGGAGGTGCAAAAGTAAATATTTAATTAAGTACAACATAGTAATTAAATACAATTTATTGTTAATGCAAATATATTAAAGTAAAAAAGAATAAATTTGAAGCGATAAATTAATGTTATTTTCAGGTCGAACAACATTTTGAGATGCCAGTAGAGGTAAGGAAAAATGCAGAAAATATGCAAGTTTCCAACTATATAGTATAATGGACGGTATAGTAATTACGTAGGCGATGGAGACAGTAAGACCTATAAAGGAATTGTTTCTTGTACCATTGATCAGTGATCATAGATACATGATGTTGCAATTATTCGTTCTTTGTTACAGTTCAGTACTATGCCACGAAGTAAAAGTGGGAAAAAAGGGATCCTATTAACCCTGCATTGATAAAACAAGCGGTTGTGGCTGTCACTGGACCCCCAGAGAAAAATATATCTATGAGAGAAGCTTGTAGGGTTTTTAATGTAAAATCTGCAACTCTTGTACGGCATATTAATGCTGTTAACCATCTGGCGCAACAAACTTTGAATATAAATATGGCTACCTATGATGTCAAGAAAGTGTTTACAGAAGAAGAACTAAAACTGGTAGATTATATTAAAACCATCGCAAAAATGAATTATGGTCTATCCAAAAAACAGGTTCGGGAATTAGCCTATAAGTTTGCTATTGCCAACAAAAAGAGATTCCCTTTAACTTGGGACGAAAGTAAACTTGCAGGTGAAGAATGGATGAGGCTATTTATGAAACGGCATTCCAAAGAAAACCTGAAAAAAAGACAGCATGTCACGTGCAACTAGTTTTAATAGAACAAATGTTAAGAGATTTTTTAATAATTTGGATGACGTCCACAAGCGCTTTGGACCATTTCCGCCAGATGGTCCAACGAACAGTTGTATTATCAAGTTATGAAACATTTTATAAAACACACTAGACCTTCTAAAGAAGATCGAAGAAGGGTATTGCTTATAATTGACAACCATCAATCCCACCTTTCATTGGAAACCTTAGATTAGCATCTAATGCTGGGGTGGTAATTTTAACGTTCGTTGGGTCAAACCCTGTACTGCACCAGATTACACTATAGTGTAAAGATGCAATCTGGTTCAGTATTTTAGTGTGCATGACTGTAGTTGAGTGTACTTTAGGTTAGGATTCAAAGCGCGACCCAACGAACGGAAATAGTGCACAGCGGTGCACAGTTTTAAAATGGATTTGAAAGCGATAGTTTGCAAATAGCAAATAGCAACAGAAGATGATGAAGTCGAAGTCTTTTTGCAAACTGACTCGTCCGAAAGTGAGGATGATGTAACAATTGCTCACATTTTCAGTATTGGCAGAAACGCTAGAACGACCATAAAAGGTTATTGTGCTGAGGTAAATAATTATTATATTTTAAAGAGCGGAAAATTATTTGCATAATTTTATTTATTTTATTGAATATTTTCCAGTCTTTAGTTATATTATTATTTTGTGTTAAAGTTAAGAATATTTACGAATATTTTTAGATTGTCCCTAACTATACGGACAATGAATTTCTAACTCATTTCAGAGTAAGTAAAGCCTTATTCGACAATTTGGTAGAAAGATTCAGCAATAGTGAGGATTACAAAAAAATAATAAATGCAGGTAATACAATGAAGATTATTAATGTTTGTCTCAAAATTTTATTAAGATAAACTTTCTTTATGTAGGTAACAATAGAAAATGTATATCTGCTGAAAAGCATTTATTATTGTTTTTATGGTTTTCCGGCCATCAGACGTCATCCTACAGGGACATTTGTGACAGATTTGATTTGTCATTAAGTAGCGCTTTTGATATAATAAGCAGAACGTCCCTATGGTTAAGTAACATGACACCAGATGTTATAAAGTGGCCGTCAGAAGAGGAAAAAATAAGAACAAAAAATTGTTTTAAAAGGAGTACAGGATTTCCAAATGTATATGGTAGGTAGAGAAAAACCAGTTACTAACAAATAAAAGACCTTCTGGGAATTTTGGTAAAAACTGCATAGAAAATAATATAAAAAGGACCTATAGTCCTTGAATTTTGTAAAAGATTTTTTGCTCTATGGAGTATTATCTAATTTCTTGGAAGATCTTTTGAGTAGGAAAAATTTTTTTGTTTCTAGTATATTTTTCTCTTTTTTTCTGTACTACATATATATCTTTTATTTTTTTATTATAGGAGTAATAGATGGTACCCATATAAAAATTGATAGGCCGGTATAGAAAGGGATACTGATTATTGTAATAGAAAGGATTATTTTTCCGTCATCCTTCAAGGAACCTGCAATGAAAAAAAGAAATCTTTCGATATATTTGTGGGATCCAGGTTCCGTTCATGATGCGAGGGTGTTTGAAAATTCTCCTATACACAATACTTTATCAACATCCAATGAAGGTAGGTGCTTTTAATATATGAAAATAATAGAAAAAAAATATTATGTTTTTCACTATAATTTATTTTAGAGGAACACATTTTAGGAGATAGCGCGTATCCGTTATCGGATCATGTTAATGTTCCATTTAAAGATAATGGGCATCTAACAGGTGCCCAAAAACACTTCAATAAGATTCACAGCAAATGTCGTGTTTGTATTGAACATAAATTTGGGTTATTAAAACAAAGATTTCGGCAACTATACCACTTAAAGTTACGAAATCCTGAAAGTATTTGCCATTTTATAAGGGCATGTTGTGTTCTGCACAATTTGGCAGATGATACCGCAAGGTATGTGTACTCGTGTGATTACACGACTCAGTCTACGAGCTCGTCGTGCAATATCGCACAGCCCTAGAAATAACCCAAGTTATTAAACAATATAAATTGTACACGAATCGACCTTTAAAAACAAAATAATTATCTCCACACTCGTACAATAATTATAAAAGTATTTAAACTTTAAAAGGAATTTTCTCTGACAGGTATGGAAAAGGCGTTTAGTTCTTATGTCTTCTCCACTATCACTATCTTCTCCAAAATTTATACATAATTAGTTTTCTGTCTAATTTTCCGGACTCAATTTACAGCAATAATAATTATAACTCTGTGTAAAAATAATGAATTATCATAAACAATCTATTTTCCATCGAAATTTTTCAAATCTCATCATAACACTGAAAGTAATTAGAAAAAAAAAGGAAAAGAAAGTTTTGATAGTGAAACAGCAAAAGATGAAGAATCTTGAACAGAAATGAATGAAGATGTGATTGACATCCAAAAAACAAAATACAGATCCAAAAAGCATCTAAAAACGAGATCAAATAAGCATAACAAAAAGAACACTGTGTACAAATACTTTTGTTGAACACTATAATATATGCACTCCCCGAAATATAAGAGAGAAATGAGCTCCGTAGTAGGGCGTTACCGTTTGCTACGGCATAGCTGACCTTCATCCTGATTAAAAGATGATACGACCTTCGCAAAATCATTTGCTGATGTCACTGCAATCACCATTGACTTAATGAAAACCCTACCTACCCCTGTGTTGAGTACTGGAATAGTGTATTACAAGAGACAGCTTTGGAATTCACAACGTGGGGATAGACGCGAGGACCCCAAGAAATTGGATCTTGTTTGCGTTACTTTTTTAAAAATTAACAGCAGGAGCATGGTTGAATTTTGATAAGATAGTTCTTCAATTCAAAAATTTTTCTCCGATAATTCAATCTAAATTTAACGCCGAATAAAGATTTTATATAACTTAAACAAGAAAAGAAGAAATGGACGCAACCAATAGCTATTTTCTTTTCTGAAAATGGAATGAACGCGCCCAACATTGTTAAAAATGTAAATAGTATTATTTCTTCTTTGCATGCCATTGGCTTGACTGTGGTTGCAACAGTGCGAGACGACCAGCTATAAAAATGCTACTTGATGAAACAAATAGAAGCTATGCTGAGCAAAATGAGAAATTCGATTATTTGGTTTTGCAGTCAATGATAAAGAGGTAGTACCTTTATTTGATGGACCTCATTTGCTTAATTACATACAATTACTTACATTAAGTTTCGATGGAAAGAGGGAGATCAAATAGCATCATGGAAGGACATTATTGTGGCGAACATATGGACGCCAGGGAACTTTCTAAACCATTCAAAAAAAACTCTCTCCGGTCATCTGGGCAGGACACCCTTTTGGTCCAGGAAAAGGGTTCCCGGAAAGCTTTCACCGGAGATGTTACTGGACGCTCTCCGTGGCGAACATCTGGACGCCAGAAAGCGTTCGAAACCATTCAGAAGAACTCTCTCCGTACATCTGGACAGCAGATCCTTTTGGTCCAGACAAGGACTCGAAGAAAACTTTCACCGGGGATATTACTAGATACCTAGGGATAAAAGGAACCAAGATCGGTCCAGAGAGATCAGTTAGCAGTTACCATCAGTTCATCAGTTACCGTCTTACCGTCGCGTTGTAGTTTTGATCGACAACCCTTTTCGCGTCTGCACTTTTATTATTGTTGTTTTTATTGTA
The DNA here is from genome assembly GCF_000648695.1 of Onthophagus taurus. Classification (NCBI taxonomy): domain Eukaryota; kingdom Metazoa; phylum Arthropoda; class Insecta; order Coleoptera; family Scarabaeidae; genus Onthophagus; species Onthophagus taurus. The sequence goes on along the minus strand of NW_019280769.1, from coordinate 58,007 downwards.
AATAAAATTTTGTTGTTGAAACATTTGGTTTTTTAAAACCTTCCTCTCCTACTATCAAAGCATTAGCCCTGCAATTATTACATTATATAATAATTGTAACGAAATTAATATCGGGTATAGCAGCCAAAGCGCTGGATTAAAAGAAAACTATCCTTTTATAACGTTTAGCTTTCGGTCTTTATTTAGGCCTTCAGCAGAACATTAAATCTACAAAAAGTACAATAAATCAAAAAATGAACAATGATAACAACAAAATCAAACGCAATCAACTTACTGACAGAGCGCCAAAAAAAGTGAGGTTAAGAGGATGTCAACGGTTGAAGACCGCTGAACAACCAGCAAAAGAACAGGAAAACCAGGCGGCGGGGGCGTCAAAAAAACTAACGAAAGTCACAAGGCAGGTGAAAACCAAAACACAAGAGAGGAGAAAACCAAAAACTCTAAGAGCTTCAGAAACGTACAACCACGTTAAAAAGACGTACGCCATATTGCCGAAGGACGCGCAAGCGCATAACGGGGTCGATATATCGACAAATTAGCGGGAAATTTCAAAGGACTCAAAAAAACCAAGGTTAGAAGAAAATCCCCGAAACTTCAGGGTTGGGGGGGTGGCCATTCTTGGACAAAAGATATTTATAGATGATGCTCAAGTTTTGGGTGTCAGTCCTTGAGTTGATCGAGGACTGTTCTTGATTAATATAAACCATTTCAAGGAAAAGCCTTTTCTTATAGTTGGGCTTTTGACAGAGTATCGAGCCCGCATCGAAGTCGAAGTTGTGACCCGTGGAAAGGTAGTGGTTAACCAGGGCAGACTTATTGTCCCTGTGGTTACGGCAATCCACTTCATGTTGACTGAGGCGTTTCTTTAGATACTGTGAAGTCGTACCCACATATACAGCATTACACACACCACAGGGAATTTTATAAACGACATTGGACTTCAAAGTGGTTGGAGTAGGGTCCTTGAGGTTGGTGAAAAGCTGTCGCATAGGTCTATAGTTATATTTGGTAATCTACATTGTCAGAATGTAGAATGGAAACTATTTTTTGAGTTAATTGGGAATAAAAGGCAGGAGCGAGAATCTCAATTCACAGCGAGACGGTACCGGTCTGGTAAGAGAAACATTAATATTTTTAGTAACATTAAACAGGAGCTTGTTAACAAGTGACCTGGGGAAACCATTGTTATAAAACATTTGGCTAAGAATCCTTACATTCTTCTCTCGAAAGGGTGAGTGGGAGAGCTTGGTGATTCTGTCTTTCTGGCTTTGGCTGCTATACCCGATATTAATTTCGTTACAATTGACTAACAAGTACAGCCGGTACTTCTACTCTACCTTATATAATAATGTTGATGAAGTAGCACATATGTTCAAAGCAAAATTTAAATAAATAAGGTAAAACACGCAGCGCAAGTATTCTATCATAGAGTTTCGTCCACAATGAAAAAACTTGTTAAGTTTGGTAAGTTTTCATTTTAATATTACATTATCAAATGAGCCGACACTAGTAACAATTAGCAAATTATTACTGCATTTAAAAATTATTTTTGTACTTTAGGAACTTGTCTCTCTGAATCTGCTGTAGGCACAGCAGACTTTTTACTTTCTGGCGATAAGCTGTTTGACAGCATCAATAGCAGCACCCTATATGCTGAGGAGGAAAAGACTTTAAAGAATGCCATTACAACGACATCACCACATTTGAATTTTTGGGAGGAAGCTATGAGTTTTAAATTCAATAAAGGTTTTAAAACCAAGAGGACAAACCTCCTGTTAACTGCCACAGCATCGAGCGCTTGTCACGTAGAAGTGATCAAAAACGTCACACAATAAATTTCTCAATCATCTCCACAAAGCCCGAAATCAACGAGCGTATTACCAAAATTGGTGTGGAAATACTAATGATACGGCAAAGGTTCCGTTATTCGATTTCGCTCAAACGGTTCGTTACCCCGTCAGTCCACAACAACCCGGCGCGGTACGGTTACTTTAAGGCAACGAAAAAGACGGTGATATACAAAAAGTTCAGGTTAGGATTTCAAACTATATCATACGAACTAAAATCGCTATAATTACTTGATAGACGAAAAAGAGTGAGCATCCTGCATTATCACCTGCAAACCTACTATAAAGACATCCAAACACTCGTTTTTTTGCTGCGGCAATTACGTTGGGCAGAATAAAAATAACGTTCTACTATCGTATCTGCAATGGCGACTGGATCGAGGACTTCACATAACGATTTTATTCAATTTCTTCCTTACTGGTCACACGAAGTTCGCACCCGATCGTTATTTTGGCATTTTTAAGGCTATGTATGCTGTATGTATGAAGATTTATTGCAGTGCGTGGTACAATTATCACCAAGTGGTTATAGTCTAGTCTATAAATCACTGATTGACATAACAGAATTGTATCACTTTATAATCGGTACGGATTATAGGACATCCAGCCGTTTCAGCTCCTGTTAAAACCAATCGATCGTCGAAGGCCGGAAATTATACAGCCAACTGGTTTATCTTTAGAGCGTTAGTGGTGTATCTATCATAATATCCGCAGCTTAGTTTCGGATACAAGTAAAGCGATATAGCAGCTCCATTAACAAAAAAAGAGTTGGCATCGAAGAAACGAAAGGCGAAGGTGAGTGATGCTTTTGAACCAGGAGCGGGACAAAGTCCATCTTTCTCACAACCTACACGTAAAAAGGTAAAAATAAAACGCCTCTTAATGGCCAAAAAGTAACAGTATGGTGTGCCATGTCGCCAAATGAAATCATTGTACTTTTTTTTTCGAAAACAATGCCTGATTGCCCAGTGACTGTTACTGTACGGCGATATGTAGCAATGATCCAAAACTTTATCACTCCTGAACTTGCATATTTTCCAGTGGATCAGTACACACTTTTCCAGCAAAACGGGGCAACAAGCCACACTGCGAGGATCAGTATGAACGCTATGAATGCTCTGTTCCCAGGCCGCCTCATTTCGCGAAATGGCGATATCTCATGGCCCACTCGGTCCCGTGATTTAACGGTATGTAATTTTTTTCTGTAGGGGTTTCCGAAAACAAAAATTTTTGATGAGGATCCACCACAAACGATCCGAGCCCTCAAACAACGAACAGTTGTACAGAGACAACTCGACATCGGATTCACAGTCGATGAAATGCTGGAAAATTTTCGTTGTCGCTGCAAATTCAGGCAGTACATCGCGAATAAACCAGCAAAATATGGTTTGAAGATATAGGCCTTAGTAGATTCCAGAATGTTTTATACATGCAACTTTGAAGTTTATGCAGGTAAACAACCTGAAGGTCCATTTAAATTGGATAACTCAGCAAGCTCTGTAGTAAAACGAATAACGCAACCAATTTTGAACACAGGCAGAAACGTTACGATGGATAACTATTTCACATTTATACCTCTAGCCAAAAACAAGATTCAAATGAAAACAACTATTGTCAGAACGTGAAGAAAAAATAAACAAGAAATACCGCCCTTGATGTTGAATACTAAAATTAGACCACTAAATAGCAGCATATTTGCATTCTGCAAACCCATGGTTTTGGTTTCATACATACTGAAACGAAACAAAATTGTTTCTATGCTATCCACATTTCCAAAAGAAAAAAAGAACCAAAAGAAGTATCATAGCTGAAAAACTGTGACGGACTTAGTAACGCGACCGGAGATCGAGGACATCGCCATATCGGAATGTTTTCTGTAACTGCAGCACATACTATTTTTCCCCTTGTGTTCTTGCGTTGTTTCCTTTCTTTCCTTCTTGAAATTTAATTTTGTTATTAAAGCAACAGTAATTTACTATACTAAATTTTATTAAACTGAAAACTTTTAAACCGATTTGAAAATTATTTTGTTTTAGTTCGGCAGTTCTAAGCAGAACGCCTTTGTGCAATTTTGAATGCCCCAATACTTTTAAAAACTGTATGGAACTTATAATCTCCTTTAAACTAGGAGGAGCATATAAAATTTCTCACCAGATTGACCTTGCACGTGATTGGTTGAATGCGAGGAAGGTTTGCGTATAATGCTGTTGGATAACCGGTGCACATGAACGAATTGTGTAATAACGAATTGTGTGCGTTGGTATTTTTCCCATTGGACCACCACGTGAAATTCTAAAAGTGCTTAAACCATAAGCTTAAGCAAACTCCAGACTTCTCAAAAGAATTTGTCTTGACCACAGATGCCTTTAATATCGGTATTGGAGGAGTTCTATCACAATTTACCAACGGTGAAGATCTACCTATTTCATTCCCGCACTCTGAACCCTGCCGAAACTAATTACTCCACCACTGAAAAAGAACTATTAGCGATCCTAAATTCTATGGAACATTTCCGGCCCTATNCTAATATCGGTATTGGAGGAGTTCTATCACAATTTACCAACGGTGAAGATCTACCTATTTCATTCCCGCACTCTGAACCCTGCCGAAACTAATTACTCCACCACTGAAAAAGAACTATTAGCGATCCTAAATTCTATGGAACATTTCCGGCCCTATCTCTACGGCCGAAAGTTCACGATCTATACAGATCATAGGCCTCTGCAGTGGTTGTTTAATTGCCAGAATCCCTCGTCTCGACTCGTTCGCTGGAGATTGAGAATGAACGAATACGAGTACGACATAAAATACAAACCCGGTCGTATTAACTCCAATGCAGACGGATTATCCCGTCTTCTACCTGAACCTAGAACCATCAATTTTACTACACCCGATGACAAATACCAAGATTTCATCAAATTTCACTATACAAATCAGGACGTTATCATGTTCGATAAAGAAAGTAAACCGTTAACCAAGCTCAAAGATCCCACTATTCTTCTCTGGTCACAAGACTTAGATGAATCCAATCAATACGCAGATTATATAAATTCGAACTTTGATGTCTCTAACGCTAACCCGAGTATCAACGGAATCACGGAACTCAATAATAAAAATCAAAAATTTTACCTTTTGTTCGGAACAACCCACCATTTCGATAAATTGGATTGCAAAGATCTCTTCAAATGTCTACAAAACTTTAAGAAAATTATCCGCAGCGAAAATTTCGCAGTAGTCCCCCCAGATAATCACAATCACAATCACATCAAACACCAAAACCTCTACGAAATGTTGAAATATTTATTCAAAGAGAACAAAATTTCTATTTTCGACACAACCAAAACGACCCCTAAAAACAAATCCGAAATCGAAAAGATTTTACAAGAAAACCATGACAGCAAACTTTCGGGACACTATGGGTTCAACAAAACCTACTCCAAGGTAAAGGAATATGTGACGTGAGGAAATACATAAAGCAATGTCAATCTTGCCAACTTAATAAGACCAATTTCAAACCCACCAAACAACCGATGGAGATCACAAGCATATCGAACAAAACTTATTACATATTTCGGTATTCCAAAAACGATATTGACCGATCAAGGCCCCGATTTCATGTCCCAGTTAATCAAAGATCTAACACAACTTTTCAAAACGCGACACTTGTCCACAACTCCTTATCACCCCCAAACAAATGGAGCGTTGGAACGATCCCACTTAACCCTGAAGGACTACCTAAAACATTACATTAAACCAACACAGAACGATTGGGACGAGTATGTGCACTTCGCGATGTTTAGCTACAACAGCTCCGTCCACAAATCCACTAACTATCGACCATACGAATTATTATTCGGTAATAAACCTTATCTCCCATCTTCGCTATTACAAGAGCCAAAACTCACGTATACGTACGACGACTACGTAAAATCACTACAGCAGCGACTGAACTCCTCTTTTAAGATCGCTAGAGAAAACATAATAGCTTCCAAGAGCGCGAGCAAAGAACGTCACGACCGAAAGGTTAATCCCGTGAAATTCAAAATCGGCGACATGTGTTACGTTGCAAACAGGGGCAACAACCCTAAATTATCAAAGAAATTATCACCCAATTTCAAAGGACCTTATAAAATTCTAAGGGTCTTTGAAAACCAAACTGTTGAAGTGGCTGTTGGAAAAAGGAAGATTAAGTACCACACAAATTTATTGAAACCGTCTTTTTCAGATGACACTGATTCTCTTACTCTTGCATTCCCTCATTCCGATCATAACTAGCTCTCATTATACAAACACTCAATTAAATATCACGAGTGGAATTTTCTATAATAACTTAGGCACCGCCAGAGTGTCTAACACCAAGTTGACCCTGCTAACTCACTTTAACATTTCATTCTTAGATGAAAGTCTCTACTCCGTGTACAAATTATACGATAAATCCAGAAATTTTTGTAATCTAGCACTCAAAAATAGAAAGGAACATGCCTAAGCAATCGCCTTCTGCGAGCAAAAGTTGCATCAATTTAACTCTCAATTAAAAGAAATTAATCATAAACGAGAAATACTCCACCATTATTTAGGCACTCCTTTACCAAACCGAAAACGTCGCGGTCTAGTCAACGGGGTCTCCACTGCCTTAAATTGGTTGATTGGCACACCAGACTCCGACGACGCAAAGTATTACTCTGACAGTATACATGCCCTCTTCGACGACAATAAACAGACACAGACCCTATTAAAGTCTCAAATACAAATTATTTCAAGCACTATCCGTAACTTTAATAATTCTTTCAAAAATTTAAAGGATAGTGAAAATAAGTTGAACGAAAACCTTCAGAAAATAAATACTCTCTCCAAAGAAAGCGTATCCAAATCAAATGATTTACAGTTAGAATCCATAATATTACAACACGCAACTACCTTGTCCACAGTAATAAACAGATTAAATAGCGAATTCGAAGAAAAGATCAATTCTTTAAATTTAGCAAAACATGGAATTCTATCACCTGAATTAGTAACGCCAAAAACTTTGTACGACGAACTCAGTAATTATAAAGGTGAATATGAATTACCTCTTAAGCCAGATTACCGGAATTCCCTCTCGTATTATAAATTGATCAGCCTTGAAGTCATCATCGATGAGCGAAATTTGATAATTTTTGCATTAAAAATACCCCTGTTAGAGAAAATGTCACATACTTTATACCAATTGATCCCACTGCCCATGCAGCATAAAAATATGTCCATATACTCCTATATATTACCTAACCATCAGTACCTCCTACTATCTCAACCGAAAACCTATTATTACCTGATGCAAGATTTGAGTAAATGCAGGGAGTACCTTGTTGGAACATACATTTGCGAGCACATCCTGACGAAGAAGAGAACTGAAATCCCCTGTTGTGAGGTCCAGCTGGTGTCCATGCATGCCACATCAATTCCGACAGACTGTCCCATAAGGAATGCCAAGACCGAAATACAGACATGGAAACCAGTCAGTTCTAATCAATGGATCTACGTCCTACAGAACCCTACGCAGTTACACTCATGTGCGGCGACGATCACATGGAGGACGTTGTCGTCCAACGCACGGGACTGTTAAGTCTGCAGCCAAACTGCAAGGGTTACACTGACCTCTACATGTTAGAGACCACTAATGCGAAGAAGAAGAACCTTTCCGATCATTACGTCCCTGCAATCGATATCCTTGAGAATAAACCAAGAGGCCAAAATAAACCTGAGCACCCCGATATATTTGGTTCGTTGGTCCTTATGATCATTTGCTTCAACCTATGCAAATGGATAGGCTTCTTCAATTTCATTCGACGGTTCTGTTGCTTTACCAGGAATCCACGTAACGGTGCACTAATGCCACCGATGATCAAAAATTTCGTGAACTGCTCGTTTGCATCCGACCACAAAACCGAATATCATCAGCCAAACGAGGTAGTGCTCTATGAACGGGAGAGTGACCAGATCACGATAAGCCCCCCAGGCTATACAGCTTCAGCTCCAAGAACGTTTTAACTCCCAAGGCCACACGCAGTACCATTCCCATGTAAGGATGACGAAAACCACGGGTGGTCTCCACCCTGGTCTCCGTACTCATCGGGGGAGGTGTTGGATAACCGGTGCACATGAACGAATTGTGTGTGCGTTGGTATTTTTCCCATTGGACCACCACGTGAAATTCTAAAAGTGCTTAAACCATAAGCTTAAGCGAACTTTCTTGTATTTTTAAGAATATTTTTATTATGATGGTCATAAACCTTTCAAGTTGTGAACCAAAGTGGATGAACTCTTAAAGTGATTTCCACTTCTTCTAAAGCGTTTTCATGTTAGAAGATCCAATGTCATTAGAATTAAGATAACTCGCAGCTACGCGCCCTTCAGGCGCCAGACGCCTTCGACCCCACAATGCGAGGGCCAAATTCCATATGTCCGCACCCCTTTATAAACCATCGATTTAGTCTTTTAAATTAGTCTTAGTCAAATCTCCGATTCGAACGTCGTGTCGTCATTACGAAACTTCGTCTCTTCAACCCGAACTTAGCTGCCGCAAGCTTGATTGTAGAAAATAAGTTGTAACCTGTAATTCCCAAGTTGACAAAAATAAAGAATTAGCTGTAAGGAAAGCAAGCACACTTATTTCAACCGAAGGAATACAACAATGCTTCAATTTAATTGAGTGAAATCTGTTCTATTTAGAACAAGATATGGATCGTGAGCCTAGTGGTAGTTCACAACAACTTTCGCCTCCGAAAAAGCGTAAATTGTTGGATTTGGGACACTAAAGCTGCGGTCTACCTTAAGGTGGGATTTCCTAAGCGCGTCTGCCGCAAGCGTCCTACGCGTGCGTCCGACGCTTAATCACCGATGCAACCTAGTCAAACGTAGTAGATTTCCTATGAGTGCGAATTAACGCAATGCGGTGCACCTGACGCGTGCGTCAAGTAGACGTCTGCTTCGAAAGTAGTCTATATGCGCGTTTGACAGCCGCATTCGAAATGGGTTCAAAGTTTCATTTTTCTTCCGAAGAAGATGAAAAATTGATAGAATGTGTATCAAATTATGTTGTTTTGTACGACAGCGGCCAAGCGGATTATAAAAATCAATATATTCGAGACAATATTTGGAAACAAATATCAGAAAATGTGCAAAGAAAAAGCAAGTTATTTTATAATTTATATATATTTATTTTATAAAAGTAAGGTAACATTTTTTATAAAGTGACTATATTAAACCCCTTCGTACCCAATCCTCTTGCCATTGTACTGAACCTTGTGGGGAATTAAAGTAGTCTTTAAACTGATTCCGAATTTCGAAGCCTGCAACATTGCCAAATCCTCCTCCTCTAGAATAATAAGTAAATAAATAAATAATAATAATTATTAATTTAAATTTACCGCCAAAATATCTAGTGATATTTTCAGGTGATTTTTCCTAGTGTAAATCTGACTTTCGCGTTTACTCCTCCTGGTTTAAAAACAGAGTATAGTTTATTTAATTAATCTATTAAATGAAACTCTTACCTATGGTCAAAACTTAAAGTGGGAAGAAGATAAATGTCTCTTTTCTGTACGGGCAGACCGGGTTGATAGTGTTTACGACCAATTTCAGGACGTTCACAATCAGATTGTTGGTTTTATCTCAGATACTCACTATCTGACACACAACATGACAAGGTAAGAAAAGAAGCTGATAAAGCCTATTTTACTATCAAATCGATTCTTCTAAAAAATAAATCATTACATGCGCCTATTTCTACCAAAGCATATTTGGATAAAAATAAAAAAAAACGACGCCTACAAAATGCTGGTCAAGAAGCTACAGGTTGTTCAGCCAAAGACAACCAAAACTTCCGTTATTACAAAAATGAACAATCATCGAGGAGTTTTTCGTAGGGAACATAAGAAGGTTCTAGACTCCAAAAGAAGTGGTGCGGATGCCGATGAAGTTTATGTACCTTCACTGTGGTACTATGACTTTCTTCTCTTTCTTCGAGACCAGGACAAACCTAGAAAGTTGACTTCGAACATCGAGGAAGGTGATAGTGTTGCTGAGACTGAGAGAGAGGTAAGAAAAAAAATGAAAAGTAGTCGTTGTTTACTTTATTAATAAATCCACTATGGCGGAATCTGGAAGGATGAAATTTGGCAGATAACTATAACTAATAAGGTGACATTTTTTAAAGATTTTTATTTTATTAACCCTATAATGTAACTACAAGGGCGTGAAAAATCCACCCCTATGATACTTTGCATCAAAACTTTTTAATGCGTCCACATTTTTTTTATTTAGAAACTTGATTTAAATAGAGATATTCAATACCTCTTTTTAAAAATATCAAGTAGGCAGGTATTTTAATTGTTGTCATTTTGTCCGTATTATTTTCGCAAACTAAAACAATTATTGCTTAACTAACAACACAATGGCAAACTACACAAATGCCGAAATGGCAGACATCCATTTCGTGTATGGTCGTGCTAATGGAAAAGTTTAGAAGCTCCCAGCAGCGTTGTGAACCCTACCGATTTTTCGGTAGATCTACCGATTTTTTAAAACTTTTACCGATCTACCGATTTTTTAAAACTTTTACCGATCTACCGATTAGCATTACTTTTCTACCGAAAAGTATTATTCCGTCGAAGAGATGTTTTTTTTTAAATTTATTGTTTCCATTGTTATAATTTATGCTGCCATCTATAGAGGATTATTCAAAATAATGGCAATAGCAATTGTCAAAATGTATAGATAGATTTCTATTTTATCGTCACAATAAATTCTCTATTTGACGCGTGTAGGTATAGTAGGTAGGGATAGATTTTACTGTTTACCAACTAGAGTGCGCAGGAAGGTTGCTACATTTGCGGTTAATCCCCAACACTTCAATGGTTTTTACATTTTTACGCATCATCTTTATTTTCTTTAGTGTTGTGCGAAATAAAGTGGTTATAAGAAAATCTTTTTATCGTTTAATATGAGTGACTCGGATCTAGAAAATAGCGGCGGTGAGGGTACAAGCTGCGGTGTAGTACCAATTAAGAAGAGAAAATATACCCAATGTTATAAAGAAACGTGGGAAAAATTGCTCGAATTCAAAGGCTGGTTAACAAAAAGCCGAAAAGGGCAAATGTTTGCTAAATGCAAACCCTGTGATAAACATATGAATATAAGCAGTGGAAAGGACGCTTTGCTGAAACATAGTGTTTCAGAAATTCATCAAATAAATATAAAGCAAATTTCTCAGCAAAGAACCCTGACATCTTTTATGGCTAAAGATAATGTTAATCGGATATTGAAAGAAGAAGTTAAAAAAGGTAATTACTTAATTTTATGTCACAAAAAAATTCTAATGTAATTAATATTAATTTCTCAGGCGAAATACGCCTGTCAGCTTTTGTTGCTGAACACAATTTATCTTTTTTGGTAACCGATCATTTAGTGAAATTAATAGGAACAATTTGCCATGATTCCAATATTGCGAAAAGTATGACTTGTGGAAGAAAAAAAACGACAGCAATAATACATACAAAACGTTTCAGGGCAAAAGAGAATTGAGATACTGTGCGAACATTTAAGAAGCAACAAATTTTCCTAATAGTGGATGAATCCACTGACAGAAGTACTATCAAACATCTCGCTTTAGTGGTGAAAACAAACTGGAACAATAGTGTTTCCGACCATTTTTTAGGCTTAATAAAAGTATCTGAAGCAAACGCAGTAACTTTGTATAATCATATTGTTACATTCTTTAATGAGAAAACAATTCCGTATAAAATAAATTTGGTTGGCTTTGCTTCAGATGGCGCAAATGTTATGATGGGAAAACACAATTCACTAATGACGCTGTTAAAAAATGATATTCCAACATTGTACATTATGAAGTGTATTTGCCACTCTTTTCATCTATGTGCATCAAATGCATGTCATAAGTTGCCACATTATATAGAAGATTTAAGTAGAGACATTTATAATTATTTTGGCTCCAGTCCTAAAAGAGTGTCGGAATATACTGTTGTGTTACCGCGAATTGTGCATCGATTTAATTGTGCATGAGAATTCTTGACACTTACTGTACCACTCGATGCACCACTCTAAAAGACTCTTAAGTAGGTTTAGTTGTTAAGAAATACAAATTTTAAAAGGTTTTAGGAATAAAAGATTCGATAGTTAAGGAAATAAAAGTAGCAATAATGTTTCAAAGTTACGAGGATCATAAAAAGCGACAATTCCCCGTGAACACTTTTTAGAGCGTTCCTATGTTCCGGCCATCTAATGGTCGCTTAAGATTTTGATAAGTAAAAGACGCGCGCCCTTCAGGCGCCAGACGCCGTTATCCCCACTCGTGGGATGAATTCCAGGGTTCCGAGGCCCTATTTAACTTAAAATTAAAATTAAGTCAGTCGTCAGAATAAATTTTAAATCATCGTTACTCTGCTCATATTCCTACTAAATCAACGAACAAGAAACTTAGTCCATACATATATTTTAATTCATGTAAATTCGTATTGTGAATCGAGAGAATAACCAAACAAAGGCAAGAAAATAAGCGAGAATCTCTAATAATTAATTATAAAATTCTGTAGTGTTAGTAAAATAAAAAGAATTAGTTAAGACTTTGAGTTTTACTTCGAAAACCCACGAGGAATCCAACAATACAGAGTTTAAAAATTTTTGTAACATTAAAATTCACAACATTTTGCATCCTGCCCAAACACGGTGACTTTCTGTGTAAAGTGTAGTATCAAGAATACTAGAGCAACACAGTGCTTTACGTTTATATTTTACAAATGCTGTAAGCAGCAATGACTTATTAGCAGCTGAAAATATTTTGTCGAAATTAAACGATCCTGTTACGAAATAATTTTTTCAGTTTTTAGACTTTGTATTACCGCTTTTCACTAATCTTAATAAAGAAATGCAGTCAGAAAATCCAAAACTCCATATTCTATATAAAAATATTTACAGTGTATTAAGAACTATTTTTGATTGCTTCATAGCAAAAACTATAAGTGGAAGTGACTTCTCTAATGAGCAGCTGAACTTCTTTAGATGTAGATGTTTACAATTTTATATAGCAGTTTTATATTTTTTATATTTCATATTTGCAGCCAAATTGTGCAAAGATTTCCTCTGGAGAATAATATTTTGGAGAATTTGAATTTTTTAGACCCTCAAGTCGTAAAAGAGGGATCTATTGCATCAATTACAAACATTGCAAATGCATTTTCACATATGATTGAAGATTTACAACAGATTGATACGGAATGGCGTCTACNTATATCGGACAAACGGGGAGGAGGCTGGAGACTAGAATCCGGGAACATAAAGTCAAAACAAGTTCGAATATCTTCAAACACCACATAGAAACTGGTCATAATATAGATTATGGAGGAGTTGAACTTTTACATTCATGTAATAAAAGCACTAAACTAGATTTTCTTGAAATTTTAGAAATTACTGAACATAAAAATGTTAATAATTTTCAACTCCTGAATGAACAACTTTAACTCTTTCGCAAACCTATTTTTTCATATCTAATTAATTTCAATTTAAAGATTTAATTTTTAAAAATTTTTTGTTGTTTCCGGTTTTGTTGCGTTCTTGGTTTTTTGATTCTCGGTCGCCAGTCTCTTCTTCTCGCTCCGCCAAGATGGTCATACCTGCGTCGTAATAATTCATTAATGATTTTGACGAAGAATTTTATTTAAACTCAACCAAAGTTTTTATTTTGTAAGTTGTTTTATGATATTTTGGCCTTAATTGATTTGGTTCATTGTTTTTTGGATTACATTATAACTTTTTTACGCATCACGTCACGTCTCATGTCCCCTCCATTTTGATTTTTATGTTCGTTTCATTTGTTAAAAGATTTTTTGTTTTATAAGATAGATTAATTGCATTTTTATTACTTCTATATAGTTTTCGGCTGAGGATGGAGTTGTAAACTTCGAAACCGGTCCCGATTAAAATATTTNTTAAAACCTTTCCGGACGAAATTCAAGCATTTTGGCGACGAAGAGTAAAAATTGGAAGAAAAATGCGGAAATATATTTAAGTAAGTAAACATAATGGTTCTTGAGTGAGATGTTTACCAGCTGTTTATACTAGGGGTCTATCTGACCCCTAGTCAGGTAGAAACTTTGGGTACACCCAGGTACCTGCAAACAAAGCCCCCTTACCCTTACCCTCTCTTAACAAGAAAGAATTTTAAAACAGAAAATATAAAAATTGTTCATTTCCTATCTGTCTTTGGTTGCAGTTAGTGTTCCTACCAATCCTTTACGTTTTTCTTAATATTTTTTTAATAGTTAATAGTTTTTTTTTGTAGTTAGTAGTTGTGCTTAATAGTTAGTTTTTTATAGTTAGTGGTCCAACCCAACCAAACGAAATATCAGAAGAGATAATATTACCACCTAAAATCAATATTTCGCAAATTGTTGCATACGCAATAGCATGTATAAGCAAATACATATTATGTAAAAAAAAATTAGGTGTATGTACGAATGTGAACACTGCAAAAATAATTTATATTTATATGTATGTATTAATAGAAATAAGGACTGGTTAGTATTTATGGAAGAGATCAAGTGTGATGTAGATATACCATATAGATTAAAATATGCCACACCAGAATTTATTAACAGTCTATTTCAATTATATAGAATTATAATGGTAAATTTACCTAAATTTGCAATGAAAAAAATTACCTATGAGTTCTTAACACAGGAATTGAGTAAGATCATTCCATTTAGATTCAAATTTAAGTGTAAATATTCAGAAATAATGAAAAAAAAAAATTATAGAACAGTTCACATTATTATATATTAATAATTGGGCCGTGGGAATTAATAGAATACTAAATAAAAAAGATAATAGATATAAAGGAAACGATCCTATTTATAAATCGGCAATAAGTTATAGTAGTAAACATAAATAATTTATAACAAAATTGTTTTTTATTCTTTCACCTATCCTATTAAGAAATTAATTGTTCTTCTTGATTATTTCTATTTATAAAATAATATTATGTTATTAAAAATTATTATCATAAACTTTTACTTTTATAATTTTTAATAATATATTATTTTATTAACAGAAATAATAAAGAAGAAATTTGTTAATATAGGATTTATTTCAGATTAATAACTAGACTATATGGCACCAAATTAGTTGGAGATAGTGTCCATAGATGGCGCTAATACGGTTTAATTTCTAATACATTATGTTGCCTACCCCTGGGTCCCAGTTCCACTCAAGCTCTCGTAGCGAGCGGACGTGTCCCCCTCTCTTTTCTTGAGCGCTCCTCTGTGAACACGTAATTACCTGAGTTCAGGGAACTTAAGGCGATTAGCTAGTTCTAAGAAACGTTAAATGCTTTTCGAGTTACGAGCGAAGGTCAGCCGACCGTAAACAAAATCTCCGGCCCGACTGGGCGCCCCGGTACGCGGGTTTTACCCAACGTGTTTGTAAAATTTGTCGTTTTAAAATGACGAAACAGAAACCGCCACTGATCTGGACAAGCTCGCCACCAGGCTTCACGAAAGCCAAGAGGAGGAAAAGAAAAATGAAGTCTACCGAAGACATCTCCGTCGAATTTAAGAACCGCTACGAACTTCTCCCGGAAGAAGTCGATACGATAGCAAAAAAACCTCCCTGCGGGTAAGAGAGCATCCCTTATTAACAATAAACCTAGACTCCCAATTAATCAATCATAAATCATCTAGGTGGTTTCTGCAATCACCTTCGGCTCACTGGCGATCTCACCCAATGGGTGGGTAAAGACAATTGCACCCTGAGATATACGGCTAGCGATTGCACCGTCTATATCAAAAACCCCGACAACCGCATTAAAATCATCAAAGAGCTCAAGAAATCGAGCATACCCTAGACGGCCTTCCCTTTCATATCACCCCGGAAGAAGTCACCAACGAAATCTTCGATCGGTCGACCATACAGGCAACCAAATGTTTTCTAATGAAAGGCACCCGTTATCCCCGCTTTCTAATAACATTCGCCAACATCAGAAATCTCGAAACACTTCAAATGCACATTCCAGCCCTCTTCAACACCCGACTCCACTGGGGATACGTAAGAAATACAAAACTTCCAATAAAATGTAAAAACCGTCAAGGTTGTCAACGCGCCCTCGAACTGTTTTGCCCGCCCCAAGTGCGTTAAATGCACAGGTGATCATAAAACCGCAGATTTATTTAATGGTGTTTGGGGATAAACCATACGAATTATTAATTCCTGGCGTGCACCTTTTTCTTTTAGAAACCAAAAATCACGTTTACGACGTCCGGGATGGAGATCAGACGAAATAAATTTGGAAAAATTATGTATACGCAATTTTGCGAAATTGTGCGAAATCTACTGGGCAGAGACGTTCGTGACAAGAAAGATATTACCGAGGCGATCATGGACTTGTGGCAGAGGAGATGGGAAAGCGCAGAAACAGGCAGAAGAACTTACGCCTACTTACCAAATGTGAGGGACCGTATGGGGATGGACATGGTCCTGTCAAGAGGACTGGTTCATTTCCTCACGGGGCACGGACCGTATCCATCTTACCTCAAAGACAGAGGCATAAGAGAAACAAACGAATGTGATTGCGGATTGGAAGAGACACCGGACCACATCTACTTTGAATGCGAGTTACTAAAGGATCAAGTCAAACATCAAAGAGATGCGCTAAGGGGACAAACCATAGGCGAAATAATAAGAAATAAGGATCTTTGCAAAAACCTCCATGAAATTGGAAATATAGTAGAACTAAATGAAGAAATACCATACAGGAGACAAACACAACAAAATCAAAATTGAGATTGAAACCAATATACCAAACGCCCGGATTCCAGTAGTTTCTACTGAAGAACCGGCGCGAGGTAAACAAAAAAAAACCAAACCAAATATAAAAACACCGCAAAGCTTAGTTTTAAGGTAGTAGTAGTTTTTAGTTGATTAGGGAACAACTTAAAAAGAGGAAAAAGGCGTAGCTTTACGCAAAAACAAAACAAACCATAAACAAGCTGATAGTAGAACAGTGCGCCTTCTCGTGGCAGGGACGAAAACGAAGTTCGGGTAACTGCAATATGCAGCAATAAAAATCCCAAATACGGCTAAGCACTAAATAAGATAAAGGTAAGCACAAGCATGATATTGTAGGTGCATAAACAAATGCATGCATAGAAACAGCATGATAGGTTAAGGTAGAATTAAGGCAAGTTAATTAAGGTAGGCAAATAAGGCATGAGTTAGAATATTTCTTTTAATTTAAAAAAAAAAAAATCTTTGCATGTTAGAGTTAGAATTAAGGATAAGTATTTAGCAGTATGTTTTCAATTAACTAAAATGTAATTTCAATTCAAAACGGATAAAAATAGAACTAACATTATCAAAATAACTTATGCATGTAATAATCAAAATTCAGCATGTTAGTAACTAAGTTAGAAATAGAGGCTTACACAGCATGTTAAAGTTAAGGTAGAACTTAGAATTTCATTTTCATTTGTAATTAAGAACCTTCTTTTTGTTTTACGGTTCAGAATTTTCATTTTTAATGTAAAGGCAAAAACGGCCTAGTTTAAATTTTTAAGGCAAAGGCTTTAGAATTTTAAGTTAAATAAAAAAAAAAATATATACGCAATTTTATGGGGAAACGCAGATCGTGCGAAGAAGTCGTGAAAAAAAAATTAATAATTAAAAATTACGTGATGATTTTTGGGATTAACTACTGGCGGATGTTATCTTCTGGCCCCGTGGTCAAAAATTGTTCCCTTCCCCAAATTTTTGTGGTAACCTTAAAATCGGGTGTTGGAGGGGTACAACACCCGAGGTTACTTAAGAGCTTGTAAGACCTTTTTCTAGACAATCACAATCAATTCAGAATTCACAACAATAGTCATAATCTAAAAGATTTTTTTATTATTTTTTATCTAAAGATTCACTTTAACGCCAACTCTAAGTTTCAACGCATATAGAACTGTGATTCAGTTTCATTTGTGAACATTCTTGTACTGGGTGGCGGAGATTGAACGACCACATTTGAGAAGGGCGTGGTTTTGGTAGGGAAGGCTGGGTAAGGTCGTTGAACCTGTCATTGTGTAGCCTTGAGTGGGAAGTTTAGTTGCCATGCCGCGTTGAAGCCTTCAACATCGCTCGTTCGCCGTGGAGGCGTTTCTCCGTAACAATGAGTGTTTCGCAGCTACGCGACGCACCAAATCAATTGCGAAGTGGGTTGATGACTTTCGTCAGCACGGTAATGTTGCCCCAAAGACTGTTACACGTGTTGCAAATGTTGTGACACCGGAAAATGTGGATCGTGTTCGAATGTCCGTTGAGCAAAGTCCGCGACGTTCAACGAGACGCCGCGCGCAAGCACTCGGAATTTCGCGTCGGAGCCTTCAAACCATTTTGAAAAAACATTTGAAATTTCATCCCTACAAGATAATGGTCGTCCAGAAGCTCCTTCCAACTGACTACGTCCAACGTGTACAATTTAGTGAGCGAATGTTGGAGATTTTAGAGGACGAAAATGCATTAATCATTACATCAGACGAGGCTCATTTTCACTTGGACGGCTATGTGAATAAACAAAATTGCCGATATTGGTCACATGATAACCCAAGAGAATTACACCAACAACCTCTTCATAGTGAAAAAGTCACGGTTTGGTCTGCAGTGTCAAAAGTAGGGATAATCGGGCCTTATTTTTTTGCAGATGAAATGGGGCAGACGGTAACGGTCAATTCAGAGCGCTACGTGCGTATGCTTCAAGAATTTTTTATCCCCTACTTAGAAGAAAATGAATGGGACACTGAGAACATTTGGTTTCAACAGGACGGAGCCACAGCTCATACCGCGAACATTTCAATGGATCTCGTCCGTGAAACATTTCCGGGACATGTGATTTCCAGAAATGGCAATGTTTCGTGGCCACCTCGCTCGCCTGACCTCGCACACTGTGATTTCTTTTTATGGGGTTACCTCAAGTCCAAGGTGTACGTTGACAAACCACGAAACTCTTCCAGACTCTTCTGACTCTTCCAGATTTGAAAGAAGCAATAAGACGTGAAATTGCAGCCATTCCGGAAGAAATGCTACAGAGCGTCATGATCAATTTCACTGAGCGTCTGCAGGAATGCATCTTCATGGAAGGACGGCATTTATCGGACACTCTGTTTCATAATTAATTATTTTCTGTTTTCTAATAAAACTTCCATCCATTAACTACCACTGGTGCTTTTTTCAACCTAATACCACAAAAATTAAAAATTTTGCGTCAAGTTCAAATGTGGTCGTTCAATCTCCGCCACCCTGTATATACCTGGCTTGCAACCTTTTTCTTCTAAAAAAAATAAAAAATCACGTCTCGCGTTTACGACCGACGCACACTGGGGCAAATAGGTTTTAAAGTTGGCATTAAATCAAAAAAATCAAATCAAAAATTCGTACTGTTTAATGTAATGTTTAAATAAAGTACTGTCCAATGCACAATATAATGATATTTATTAACCGCGGACACCTCGCTGAATCTCGTTAGAGCCAGTCGCGCTCAGCGAAGAAATAGACGAATTTAGACATGTTATTTATTGTGCTTAGACAGTAGTTTTTGCGTAGAGTTTGTGTTACTGTTGACTTGAAGATATTGTTTTATTGTTATCGAACCTTCAAACTCGGATATGTACTACTTATTAATATGAAGCTTTCAAACAATACAGTCCGTTTATTTTAAATAAAATTATTCTCAAAAATGATGAGTCATTAATAATGTTCCGAGCTAGTCCGAACCTTTATTTTTGCATTTTTATAATTGACGTTAATTGTATATTAAAGATTAATTGCTTCTGAGTGCTCATATTTGCTCTTTTCTCGCATACTTGTATTTTAGCACAATATACAAGTAATTTGAAAATAGATGGCTAAAATGAAACCCATGTAGAACAGCCAATTTTAAATAAAATGAAAACACAAATGAATGTGTGAAGATTAATTTTTATTTGTCTTCTGTACTACCGGTTTCGAAATTCTAAAGGAATCGTCTTCAGGTGCGACTGAGAGATAACGTATCACCCATTACATAAAAATCAGATAATAATAATATATAATGAATGTAATTCCGTGTATAATCCGTGTAATTCCACCAGATTGACAATAAAAACATATCACTATTACACAATTATAAAAAATCATTAAAACTAAATCTCCTAGAAGAATTTGAAGTCAAAAAACATGAAAACAACCCAAAATTTACACTTTTAAACGAATATTTAGAATTTTCAAAAATACGCTTATTTTTAAATTTCATAAAAAAAATTTTGAAGATTTTAGTTCCGGTTTCGGTACGTGCGCTATAACCTAATCAAGTTCATATAATAGTAAGTAATTAGCCATTCCTGTTATTTAAAATACTAAGTATTTTAATGTCATGTCAGTTTAAATTTAAATTTTTTGATATTATTGAGTTCAATCCTAATTTAATATTATTTAACAGTAAATATTTTTATGTATTTTTATATATTGTATCTGATTTATTATTATGTAATGGTTGATACGTTTTCTGTCAGTCGCACATGAAGATGATTCGTTTAGTGCGTTTTTCAATAATTATTACTTCTTTATTCACAGGTATGAGTTTAAACACTATGTTCATAAAAAGATTAGATCTTATCGATATTATGCGAAGTTCCATAAGTCGTGATCTTGACGAACAGTTTAATTTGTTGACTGAAGAGATTAAGAACCGTACAAATTGTGATGATAAAGATTTGAAGAAGTTAAAAAAAAAATTGTCATATTTCAAGTCAGAATATAAATCTCGGTGGATGCAAGCGTGTAGAATAGAAGAAAGATTTTTAGAATCCAACAAAGATTGGTTGGATGCTTCTATTTCATTTCCTGTATATAAAAACCAGTTGAAACGAGGTCGACCAGAAAAGTCGTTTGAATCCAGTTCGGAGCGCTCAAAGCGACAGAAAACGAAGAAACTGAGAGATTCAACATCCGCATCCGTGTTAACTTACGCCACGCAAATGGCTTTAAGGTCCGAAGGGCAGCCACAGGCCTCAAAAGTATTACAAAGTATCACTACCACAAGTCCAAAACGTGCGAGCAAATATATAAAAGCTTATAAAAGGTCGCTTGAACCACAACAGCGTATGTCAGGCGCAGATGCTTTATCTATTTTAGTAGAAGCTAAGTTATCACGGTATCAATATGGCATCATAAGATCATCCGCTCCAGAAAAATTCCCTTCGTACAAAACGGTTCAAGCAGCGAAAAAGTTTTGTTACCCTGAAAATATTGTGGTATCTGAAACTACTGCGTTAGTTGCCTTACAAAGTATGCTTAACCACACTGCTAAGCGTTTACTTTTAACAATAGACTCTGTTATACAGACTCTTGAACAAGATCATGTAACATTGTACACAAAATGGGGATTTGATGGTTCATCGGGCCACAGCTCATACAAACAGGCTTATTATGATTCTGAATGTAGTGATTCATCTGTTTTTATCACCTGCATTGTGCCGCTTCGCCTCGTTTGTGGAGACAAAATACTTTGGCAAAATCCACGTCCTGCCTCAACCAGGTATTGTAGGCCTTTAAAAATTGAATTTGTAAAGGAATCCACACAGACTTCAGTTGCAGAGAAAAGCAGAGTAGACAACGAAATTAAACAATTACAGAACAGTAGTTGTTTAATTGAAGGAAAGCTGATAGATGTTTCACATAACTTAATATTTTCTATGGTGGACGGTAAAGTATGCAACGCCCTTACTAACACGACTTCTACCCAAAAATGTTATGTATGCGGTGCAACAAGTAAGCAATTTAATAACATCGAAGAAATGATTATTAGGGATATTAACAAAGATAATTTAAAATTTGGTTTATCTATTTTACATGGCTGGATACGGATGTTTGAGTGTCTTCTACATTTGTCTTATAAGTTACCAATTCTAAAGTGGCAAGCTAGAGGAAGCGACAAAGAAATTGTTGCTCAAAACAAAGTCCGCATACAAGCTGAATTTAAAAAACGTTGTGGTTTAATAGTTGACAAACCTAAACCCGGCTTTGGTAACACCAATGACGGAAATACCGCAAGACGTTTTTTTGAACATGCAGAGGTGTCAGCGGACATTACACAGATTGACATAGAATTAATAAAAAGACTACATGTCATTATGATAGTGGTATCCAGTGGACATGAAATAGACGTACAAAAATTTAGAATATTCACGCACAACACTGCTAAATGTTTTGTTGAAAAGTATCCGTGGTACAACATGCCACCCACATTACATAAATATTTAATACATGGACCAGAAATAATATCTCACGCGTTGCTTCCTATTGGGCAACTAACCGAAGAGGCACAAGAAGCGCGTAATAAAGACTTTAAGAGGTATCGAGAGTATTCGTCCAGGAAATGTAGTCGTGAAAAAACTAACGAGGATATTCTAAACTTTTTTTTAATAAGTTCGGATCCAGTAATTTCCAGTAAGCGAAAATTACCTAAAAAGAATTTAAAAATTATGCCTTCGGAAGCCTTAGAATTATTAAAGCCCACAACTGTGCAAACCTTTAGTGATGATAGTGGTGAAAGGGATGGTGATGATACTTCAAGCAGTGATGATACTCGAAGCACTGATAATGATGATGATGATACTGTAAGCGGTGATGATAATGACATGTTTTCTCATTCTGGCGATGAATATAATTTTTGAACAATTTTTTTTTGTTAAAAATGGTCAGTATTTCGTTCAAATATACTAAATACCATATATACAGTTTATATATAAAACGTTTCCATACCTAATTCTACTAAAAAAACTTATATTTAATTTAATGCCAACTTTTAAAGCTCTTTGCCCCAGCGTGCGACGTTCAGAATGGTGACCAAACGACGAAATAAATTTTGGGAAAGATTAACGTATCAGCAAATTTATGGAGAAACGTAGATAACGAAAAAGTCGTTAAAAATAAAATAGACGTTAGAAAACGTAAAGTTTGATGGCTCCCACAGTTTGGGATTTACGTGATGATTTTTGGGATTAGCTAGCGGCGGATATTATCTTCTGGCCCCGTAGTCAAAAATTGTTCTCTTCCCCAAATTCCCTCATTGGCTCAGAAAATTATTGTAAAACATCCGCCCCGTATTTTGGATTGGCCCAGGTGTCGGGGACATCCAGGCGATAGGAACGCCTCAAGAAGGTTTTTGCACCCCTCCAACACCCTAGGTTACTTAAGAGCTTGTAAGACCTTTTCCGAGACAATGACAATCAGAATCACAATCACATAACAATCACATGAGAATCAATTAGAATCACAACGAACCTAAGAGATTTTTGAGTCGAAACGTCGTCAGCGTTCTGTTAGATAGCAACTTAGAATTCGCTTTAACGCCAATTCTAAGTGTCGTCGCATATCGAGAACTGTGACTTAGTTTCAATTGTAAACATTCTTTGCATTTCGGGCATCCGTGTCGGGTCGGAAATTGTGTTTCCACTGAGGATTTGGTGCGAGAGTGGTGTTGGAACCTTCCCGGTTAAATTCCGAGAAAGCCATCGAAAAGGATCCAGGATTGCGATCCATCGGCGTGCCACCAAATCGGAATACAAGTCCTGAGTAAATCTGTTTGCCAGTTTCCGTTATCACCTATCTCAACGAGTACTAGCTGTCGAGGTTAGGTTCAGGAATATCTCTTTTTAAGTAACGTCCAGTCATAAATAAACGTAGGTAGATTTTAAGGTTCATTTTGTTCATTGTCAATTATTTCTTGCTATTTTGTTAATATAGTTTAAGTGTGGTTAGAACACTTGTCTTTTGATTTTCCCCTTTTCCTGACAGAGCCTTAGTGCAAGAACCCACGGTTCTGAAATAGTGACCGCGCGCTTGTCATTTAGTTTGATTGATTTGCTAAGATCAATTAGGGGTCCTTCAGACTAAGAATTAGGAAGCGCGAAATACTGTTTCTGGTAGCAGCGGTATTACCAAAGGTCGAGATCGTTCAGAGGCGGCCTCACCACATTGTGTAGGCGGATTTACACAAAACAACAATGAAAGCATTAATCAAGTCATTTGGAAAATGGCACCAAAAGAAGTGCACTCTGGCATTAAAATTGTGGAGATAGCTGTAAATATCGGTGCATGCATGTTCAATGAGGGAGCAAGGAGTGTATTGCAAATAATGCAAACAATGGATATAAAAACCGGGAGAAGTGCACATAGTTGGGCTGATGCTAGTGATACACTACGCATCAAGATTTTTTTTCCATATTAAATATTCCTCATATGACGCAGCGTCGATATAACACTATCCATACAAACTTATTACAGGTAGTTGAAAATGTTGTTTCAAAACAATTAAAGGACGCCGGAGAAGAAGAAGTTGCCATTCTAAAAGGAAAGGGTGATGTAGATGAAAATGGCGTTGCTCTTGTTAGTGTTGTGTCCGATGATGCCTGGTCAAAGCGTCCATACCGAACCAATGATAACGCACCATCAGGCATGGGTGTCATCCCAGGAGAAGAAACTAACACCTGCAGTTGATGGTCGATTTATTGTTCTAAACACTCTCAGGAATCGTAGAACGACAGCTGTAGAAACTCGGCATCGTCTTCGAATGGTGCGTACATATGAATTCGAGAATGGAACAATGGGGTAAAATGCTCTTCACTGACGAGTCCTGGTTTTGTCTCCGGTCACCTGATGGTAGGCTTGCGACCTGAACAATTTCGGAAAAAGTACCTTTCATGGAGGTTCGGTCATGGTATGGGCGGGTATTTCCACGGAAGCGCATACAGCGCTCAGCTTTGTTGAAAATGGCACGCTAAATGCCCACCGTTATATCCAAGATATTCTGCAAGAAGCTGTCGTGCCCCATTCCCATTTTATTGGTGACGAATTCATGCTAATGCATGATAATGCGCGACCGCACGTAGCACGTGTGGTTAGCGAATGTCTTGATGAAGTGGATATTGAACGGATGGAGTGGCCAGTGTGCAGCCTGGACCGTAACCTATAGAACATCTTTGTGACCAACTTCAGAGACGCATTCGTCGTCGTCCTGTCCCACCGAACAACCTTCAGGAGTTACGAATTGCTTTTGAAGAAGAGTTTGCCGCGATTCCTCAGGAATCAATTACGAACCTAATCAGTTCGATGCCGCGTCGACTCTACATGACGTTATTTTGGCTCGTGGAGAGCACACACTCTATTAATTTTCGTGTTATTATTAATTGTTACATTAAATTAAATTTTTTTCTTGTTTATTTGTCTTTTTTTTTACCGTATACCAAAACTGAGAACAGATGTTTACAATAATGAAGGACGTACGCAATTCTGTAATTCTAAGAAAATGTAAGTGCTTCTGCAAAACTGTTTCGGATGCCCTGTTTGATTTGATTTTTTTTCAATTTTGTTTAATTTGTATGTTCCCCGATGCCGTCCCTTAGTGATAATTGGGAAAAAGTTATTGAAATTATAATTGAAAAAACAAAACTGGAATTGAAAGATTGTTCACATGAATTAACTTTATTGAAAGAAACCTCAATAAATGATGGCAATATGTGGTTTATTTACTTATGGTACTATAGTGTGGTGGTGTAATACAATTTATTGTGGATACAAAGCATATGTGCCAATGAAACCTATTATGTGCTATTGTATTTGTTGTTCGAAAAAAGGGGATGGTTGCGCTCTAAAAACATTCACTTTCATGACTCTATGCTTAAGAGTTCAACTATTGGCAATAGTTAAGCAACATAAAGCAAAATACCAAAAGTATATTGTTGATGAAACGGCCGCGAGTCAAAATAAGACCGTTCTTCGCTTACCGCCATACCATTGCGAACTTAACCCGATTGAGTTAGTATGGACTGATGCTAAAAATTTTGTAGAGCAATGTAATACAAGCTTCAAACTTGCAAATTTAAGAAAACTATTTAATGAAGCCTTGCAAAATATAACCGCTGAAAAATGGGGAAAATGCGTTCAGTAAACGTAAACGTAATTGCAAAAATGTTGGACAACTTAATAGAGGTTCAAGTTGAGCCACTAATCATTAATATGGCTGAAGATACTGACAATACTGATGTTGATGAAGAATCAAGTTCATCATAATGAGCTTTGTGGCGAACATCTGGACGCCTGAAAACTTTCGCCGGGATTTTTACAAACTGTACAGAACCGTTTGGAAAGAGATGCCATATCTCCAATAAAAGCTACACCTGAGGATGAAATTGATACTTTTTTTTAAAGCTTAGCGATGACCGTTAAACAATTTCCGCCTCTACTAAGGGCACAAACGAAAACAAAATTGTATCAAATTGTGTACCATTATGTCATATTAAACTGATGTACATACATTTTATAAATTATATAAGTTTATATACATTAGAATATAATATTGGATAATTTAAAACTTGCAGTAAAAGCGTCTACTTCGCGGAAAGAAAACTTCTATCCTTATTATAGTTGTGGTGCAGTATATTTTCACGTACCACGCCTATTGAAGTTTGGTTTAATATTGTTAAAAATAATATACTTGAATCCCGTGTGCATAATAAATGTTCTTTGAAGAACACTTGTGAANATACGGCTAAGCACTAAATAAGATAAAGGTAAGCACAAGCATGATATTGTAGGTGCATAAACAAATGCATGCATAGAAACAGCATGATAGGTTAAGGTAGAATTAAGGCAAGTTAATTAAGGTAGGCAAATAAGGCATGAGTTAGAATATTTCTTTTAATTTAAAAAAAAAAAAATCTTTGCATGTTAGAGTTAGAATTAAGGATAAGTATTTAGCAGTATGTTTTCAATTAACTAAAATGTAATTTCAATTCAAAACGGATAAAAATAGAACTAACATTATCAAAATAACTTATGCATGTAATAATCAAAATTCAGCATGTTAGTAACTAAGTTAGAAATAGAGGCTTACACAGCATGTTAAAGTTAAGGTAGAACTTAGAATTTCATTTTCATTTGTAATTAAGAACCTTCTTTTTGTTTTACGGTTCAGAATTTTCATTTTTAATGTAAAGGCAAAAACGGCCTAGTTTAAATTTTTAAGGCAAAGGCTTTAGAATTTTAAGTTAAATAAAAAAAAAAATATATACGCAATTTTATGGGGAAACGCAGATCGTGCGAAGAAGTCGTGAAAAAAAAATTAATAATTAAAAATTACGTGATGATTTTTGGGATTAACTACTGGCGGATGTTATCTTCTGGCCCCGTGGTCAAAAATTGTTCCCTTCCCCAAATTTTTGTGGTAACCTTAAAATCGGGTGTTGGAGGGGTACAACACCCGAGGTTACTTAAGAGCTTGTAAGACCTTTTTCTAGACAATCACAATCAATTCAGAATTCACAACAATAGTCATAATCTAAAAGATTTTTTTATTATTTTTTATCTAAAGATTCACTTTAACGCCAACTCTAAGTTTCAACGCATATAGAACTGTGATTCAGTTTCATTTGTGAACATTCTTGTACTGGGTGGCGGAGATTGAACGACCACATTTGAGAAGGGCGTGGTTTTGGTAGGGAAGGCTGGGTAAGGTCGTTGAACCTGTCATTGTGTAGCCTTGAGTGGGAAGTTTAGTTGCCATGCCGCGTTGAAGCCTTCAACATCGCTCGTTCGCCGTGGAGGCGTTTCTCCGTAACAATGAGTGTTTCGCAGCTACGCGACGCACCAAATCAATTGCGAAGTGGGTTGATGACTTTCGTCAGCACGGTAATGTTGCCCCAAAGACTGTTACACGTGTTGCAAATGTTGTGACACCAGAAAATGTGGATCGTGTTCAAATGTTCGTTGAGCAAAGTCCGCGACGTTCAACGAGACGCCGCGCGCAAGCACTCGGAATTTCGCGTCGGAGCCTTCAAACCATTTTGAAAAAACATTTGAAATTTCATCCCTACAAGATAATGGTCGTCCAGAAGCTCCTTCCAACTGACTACGTCCAACGTGTACAATTTAGTGAGCGAATGTTGAAAATTTTAGAGGACAAAAATGCATTAATCATTACATCAGACGAGGCTCATTTTCACTTGGACGGCTATGTGAATAAACAAAATTGCCGATATTGGTCACATGATAACCCAAGAGAATTACACCAACAACCTCTTCATAGTGAAAAAGTCACGGTTTGGTCTGCAGTGTCAAAAGTAGGGATAATCGGGCCTTATTTTTTTGCAGATGAAAAATGGGGCAGACGGTAACGATCAATTCAGAGCGCTACGTGCGTATGCTTCAAGAATTTTTTATCCCCTACTTAGAAGAAAATGAATGGGACACTGAGAACATTTGGTTTCAACAGGACGGAGCCACAGCTCATACCGCGAACATTTCAATGGATCGCGTCCGTGAAACATTTCCGCGACATGCGATTTCCAGAAATGGCAATGTTTCGTGGCCACCTCGCTCGCCTGACCTCGCACCCTGTGATTTCTTTTTATGGGGTTACCTCAAGTCCAAGGTGTACGTTGACAAACCACGAAACTCTTCCAGACTCTTCTGACTCTTCCAGATTTGAAAGAAGCAATAAGACGTGAAATTGCAGCCATTCCGGAAGAAATGCTACAGAGCGTCATGATCAATTTCACTGAGCGTCTGCAGGAATGCATCTTCATGGAAGGACGGCATTTATCGGACACTCTGTTTCATAATTAATTATTTTCTGTTTTCTAATAAAACTTCCATCCATTAACTATACCACTGGTGCTTTTTTCAACCTAATACCACAAAAATTAAAATTTTTGCGTCAAGTTCAAATGTGGTCGTTCAATCTCCGCCACCCTGTATATTCCTGGCTTGCAACCTTTTTCTTCTAAAAAAAATAAAAAATCACGTCTCGCGTTTACGACCGACGCACACTGGGGCAAATAGGTTTTAAAGTTGGCATTAAATCAAAAAAATCAAATCAAAAATTCGTACTGTTTAATGTAATGTTTAAATAAAGTACTGTCCAATGCACAATATAATGATATTTATTAACCGCGGACACCTCGCTGAATCTNGAATCTTGGAATAGGAGGCAAAACCATAAACATACCTATTTAAACAATTATCCATTAAAAAACATCTGAGCGAGAAGAATAAAGTAGAAGTAACATACAATACCAATATCGTAGAATTATCCCATTTGAGCAGAGATTATGCATGGATTCTAATCTAAATTTGGTAGGGAAAAGTTATGCTAAGTTTTTCAACATTAAATATCAGTATATGTGGCTTGATAATATTTTTACTTGATTTTTGTTTAAAAATACTGAGCAGAAATACAGTACATTTGAAAGTGTTTATGGCTCATCAAATCACAAGCATTCCGGATGATGTTGTTTTATTTTTCTTTTTGTAGCTGTAGATATCTTCATAACGCAGAATTTAAGAAAAAAATACTTAGTTTGTCAAGTTCTTCAAGACGTTGAAAGAAAAAAGTATGTGTGATTTGAAAAAATGAAAATGACATCAGAAGGGCCTTTAGGCTCAACTCCCAAGAAATATGTGAAGCGTCAAATAGAAGAGCTCCTAAAAGAGTTAATGAGCAACAGCAGCAGCAGCAGCAACAACAATGTGTCTGCGACCAATGTGACTTGGTGTTCCAGAGCACGGCGAGACTGGCAGGGCACAGAAGAAGTCATCATCGTGAGCAAATTGGGACGTTGCAGGGTGGCATTCAGCAGCTGGCGACATGTTTTCAAGGACATTCCAAGCTATCTCCAGCAGTGTCGGGCGGACGTCTTTAAGCTGATCGTTGATTCACAAGGTAGACATGGCTCAATTAAGGTACAATTAGAATTATTCGCGATCTTTGTGAAATCGGAGACGATGCGAGATGCGAGTGGTGTGGTTGTTGATAATGTCACGTACTCCATAAAAAATTTTAATACAAAATTCAGAGTCGTGACATTATCAACTAAGTTACATGGGGTGTATGAGTTAATGGCTAACGACATCGTTAAACAAAGTGAAGAGTTCCAGGAGAGAGATAGCGGATGGGTGTTATTCTCCATCTCTCACTTGGAGCTGACACATCCCACTACCGATACCGATAATGAGAAAGAAGTCATGCGTTAATATTCGAAATGATGATAACGCATGTTTAGCGTGGTGCTTAACTGTCGCACTTCACCCAGCTCGCCAAAATAGAAATCGCACCACGAGTTATTCCCATTATTCCGAGGTGTTAAACTTAAATGGAGTTGACTTTCCCGTAAAGTTAACCGATCTCACAAAGATCGAGCAAACAAATAATCTCAGCATTAATGTATACGAGCTATGTGAGCGGTCTAAAGGTATATTTGCGGTAGATGGGCCAATTTATTTTGCAAGAAAAATAGTGTTTGGACGTCATATTAATTTACTCTATATTTTGGTGGCAGATATTAAGGTGGCAGAGGTCACTATTTATTAATTAGCAATCGTTCTCGGCTAATTTCCAATCAGGTCAGTGCTCGTAATGTTGCGGTTCACCTTTGTGATGATTGCCTCCACTCTTTTAAAAGCGATAATGATCTGCAAAGGCACTGTAAGTATGATTGTAGGCATATCCATGCGGAATTGCCGACCAACAAACCTAGACGTAATTATTTTGATGAATTAGTGCCAGGAAATATTTTAAGTTTTCAAAATTTCAAAAACACCTTAGCGGTACCTTTTGTTGTTTATGCCGACTTCTAATCCCTTTTACAGCCCATCCCCCGCTGTGAACCTAATCAAGCTCAATCGTTTACGACTAAAACACATAAACATATACCATACAGTTTCGCCTATCAAATAATCTGCACGTTTGATTCAAAATTCAATAAATTTGTTACATATGCGGGGCAAGATTGCGTTAATGTGTTTATTGAACGGTTAATACAAGACGCCAAGTTAATTTATGATAATCACTATAAAAATATTGTTCCAATGCACCCACTGTCACCGGCTAAACAGCTACTTTACGATACATCATTAAATTGTCATATTTGTAAAAAAACACTCGATAATAATACTGGTGATAATCGTAAAGTAGCTGATCATTGTCACATTACTGGAAATTTCAGAGGACCTGCCCAGTCTAAACGTAACCTCAACTTTAAAATTCCCTCTATCCTACCAATTTTTTTCCACAATTTATCCGAATATGACTGCCACCTTTCTATCAAGCAAATTATTGATATAGATGGTGAGGGTTTAGATGCCATACCCAATAATAAAGAAAAATATATGTTTTTCCAAGTCAGTTTTGGTTGATAACGAAGGAGACAGACGAAAATATCTTACATTACGCTTCCTCGACTCCTTCAGCTTCATGGCCTCTTCTCTAGATAGTTTGACTAGTAATCTGAGCGAAAGTGACTTTAGTCATGTTAAAGGATCTTTCCCCGCACACGATCAATTTAAATTAGTCACACGAAAAGGAGAAGAACGAAAAGAAAAACTATGTTGTTCACTATAGGGTTTTAAAACGTGCCATCAAGCATGGATTAATTGTTGAAAAAATTAATCGAATATTGGGATTTAAACAGTCACCTTGGCTGAAATCCTACATCGATTTCAACACTACCCTACGACAGCAGACCAAAAAAAAAGACTTATTAATTTATTATTATTATTAATTCGAACAAGACTGTTTCAAATTAATGAATAACGCCGTTTTTAGTAAAACGATGGAAAACGTCGATAAGCGAATTGATTTGAGGTTAGTAGGTTAGGACTTAGGTTAAAAACATAAAAATCTTTACGGAAGCTTTTTCGGCAATTCAGATGAGTAGGTTAAATGTAATCTACAATAAACCCATTTCTGTCGGCCTAGCAATACTAGATATATCCTAATTATGCATGTATGAATTTGTTTATGATTTTTAAAGCCCAAATATGAAGAAAATGTCAAATTGTGTTATATGGACACTGATAGTTTCATCGTCTCCATAAATACAGAGGACATATATTAAGACATTAAAAATCATTTAGACCGATTCGATACATCTAATTATAGCTTGGATAATGGCATTCCATTACGAAATAAAGCCATCCCCGGTCTTATGAAAGACGAGAACGGTGGTAGAGTGATGGAAAAGTTTATCGGGGGTATAATGCAAAAATCAAAAGGGATAAAGAAGTCGGTGGTTAAGAAACGGATAAAATTCCGCGATTTTGAAAACTGCCTGCCACTAAACTCTAAGTTGTTGGTAAAACAGGTCCTTTACCGATCCTACAATCATGATGTGTACGCAATTATCCAAAATAAATTGGCCCTTTCACCGCATGATACCAAAAGACACATATGTAGAGATAATAATCGGTGTACATTAGCCTGAGGCCATTATAGATTAAGACTTGTGGAATAATGGTCTGCGCTAGAATTAGGTTTAAAATTGACAATCAATTGTGACGTCTTAAATAAATTTAAAGAAATTTTTAAATAAACAACTTTAGCGCTTTTTTTTAATTTTGAATAATGCTGTGTTAGAATTAGGACAATGATTTATCATTTTGCAATCAAATATATATAAGTTTTATATACATTGGAATGTAATATTGGATAATTTAAAACTTGCAGTAATGGCATCTACTTCGCGGAAACAAAACTTCAATCCTTATTATAGTTGTGGTGCAGTATATTTTCATGTACCACGCCTATTGAAGTTTGGTTTAATATTGTTAAAAATAATATACTTGAATCCCGTGTGCATAATAAATGTTCTTTGAAGAACACTTGTGAAGATTGTGAAGGAAACCGTGCGATTATATTTTAAGTCAATATTGTGAATTAGAGTATTATGTTAAAAGGACGAGGTATGCTACCCAAAAGACAACATTTTCCAAAAATATAGAAGAATCTTGGAATAAGAGGCAAAACCACAAACATACCTATTTAAACAATTATCGATTAAAAAATATCTGATCGAGAAGAATAAAGTAGAAGTAACATACAATACCAATATCGTAGAATTACCCCATTTGAGCAGAGATTAAGCATGGATTCTAATCCAAATTTGGTAGGGAAAAGTTATACATGTTAAGTTTTTCAACATTAAATACCAGTATATGTGGCTTGATAATTCTTTTAGTTGATTTTTGTTTAAAAATAATGAGCAGAAATACAGTACATTTGAAAGTGTTTATGGCTCATCAAATCACAAGCATTCCGGATGGTAATTATAATCTTATCGGCTTTCTAAGTGAAAAGCAATTAATATTTCGTATCATTGACTCCAATTAATAACCATTGGTCATGTATTTATGTCAATCTTGAAAGTAATCATTTTTCTTTCAGTACACGAAGCAAGAGAGGTAACAAATTTTTAGAAAAGTTAACACCGTATTTAAGAAAGGGCGGTCTCCCCAATAGCATACAAAATCTTTCAAATTGCAAATATCCTCTGCTACAGATCCTAATTTTGAAACACAAGTTATGACTTGGTTTGAAGAATCGGGTGAGGAACTGCCGATTGATCAAGCTGTTTCCGATGAAGCAAATCATCTGTAATAACGCAACTACATAATACATACTTTGTAATCATAATATATACTTCGCTAATTATTTTTCAATTACCACAATCTCAGGCTAACAAAACTCTGACTCACAAAACATTTTCAATTCACATGTGGGCACCACGATCACGTGCCGAGCACGTGGACGCCCCGAGGTCGAGGCGCAAGCGTCACGCACCCCCGCCACGTAAGGGTTGCGCGCGGTCCCAGAGCGCACCCCTGCTGAGCAACCCGACCGGCCCAAAAGGGTATAAAAGGCGACACCCGGCAAGCAGAAGATGGACCGGTGTGTGCGCTCAAGGCCTACCTTACTCAGCTACTCTGGTGTGTGCGCCCAAAACCCACCAGTATTTGGAACTCGAGAACACACCTGCGATAATCTCGATTCCGACCTTACATATGGGTAAGAGCAAAGAATCACCAGGCTTCAAACGTCAACGCAACAGCTGAAGAAGCTTTCAGCGGCGACGTCCTGTTCCGACTCCGTTATCTCCGCTTCCACCATCGCCGCAGCGAATGTCATCGTCGTCAACGCTGGATACCTCCACCGGGACCGGATATCAACCAGCCACGTTCAACCTGGTACCAATCGACGTACCACCACGATATTACGGCACGAGCGCCCATTCGCCGTGAACGCTCGGGACCCTCGTCGTTTCAGTGTCCGGGCGACATACCGCGCATCTGGCGAGCGTGTGACCGCGGGACTTAAATATGTATTGTTTTATATTGTTCCATATTTCGTTGTACCATTTATTAATAAACTATTGTATGTAGTGTGACTAACTCTTTATCATTACCCGTCGCACACACAGCACAATACCTAAATACATTTTGTTTCTGTTCTTTTGTAGAAGTCTTCTGAAGACGGCAATGTGCCGAAACCGGTAAAGACAATTTCACAAATAAACAATCATCGTAGTATAAATAGTTTAATTTCNGACAAAAAAGAAAAACTACCAGAAATTCTAGCGAGGATGACGGCACGTGATGGACTTCCTTTTAGACTATTCTCTACATCAGAAGATGTTAGAGCAGGATTAATTGCACAAGGATTCAAACACTTACCAAAAGATTCAAAAACAATAAAAAATATGGTAATGGAGTTTACCAAAATAATAAAACTAAATATGTTCAAACAAATAAGCAAATTAAAATTAAATGGTAATAAATTTAGTATGACATTTGATGAGTGGACATCTATCAAAAATCGGCGATTTTTAAACGTCAATATACAGAGTGGCCCAAAATTCGCGCAACGCTAACACAAAATACGCATGCGCCGGTTTCACCCCACTAGTACAAGGTTAACCGTGTCAACCAGTTGTCCGTGTGTAGCTATGGCAGCCGGAGCGCGTTATCGGTTCACAATTGCGGAACGCGTGTTTTTAGTGAGCTCGTACTACCGTTATCATGCCGATTATCGAAACATTTTCTCCGATTTTGCCGAAAAGTTTCCTAACAGTCAAGTTCCGAGGCGTGAAACTGTGTATCGCTTGATAAAAAGGTTCGAACAAAATGGTACTGTTAATGACACGAAGCGTTCGGGGCGGCCACGCAGCGTGCGAACTGCACAAAACGTACAGATGGTCGCTGAGAGTTTCGTTGAAACACCGGCGCGATCAGTCCGTAAGGCTTGCCATGAATTGGAAATTTCTCGTTCCAGCTTGCAGCGAATAATGAAGGAATTAGGTATGCATGTTTACAGACCACGTCTTTTACAAGCATTAACAGAAGACGATCCGGACCGCAGACTTCAGTTCGCTGAGTGGTACGTAATTCGATGTGAAGCGTTCGAAGAGTTCTTTAAAACCATTTTGTGGTCAGATGAAGCACAGTTTAAATTAAATGGCCGAATCAACAGACACAATTGCGTGTACTGGTCTACAGAAAATCCGCATATCACGGTGCAAGAAGAATTAAACGTTCCTGGTGTAACAGTATGGCTTGGTGTTTGCTCCTTCGGCATTGTCGGCCCCTACTTTTTCGACGCAACAGTAACAGGTATTGCATACCTTGATTTGTTGATGGAACTGCGCGATGAAATGAATAATAACCCGGATTTTTCTGGTCGTGTTTTAACTCTTCAACAAGATGGTGCGCCGCCCCATTACGCTATCATTGTTCGCGAATTCCTAAATCAAAATTTCCCGGATTGGATCGGTAGACGAGGTCGAGTAGAGTGGCCTGCAAGATCTCCTGACCTGACTCCCTTGGATTTTGCCGTGTGGGGAATTTTAAAGGATAGGGTGTACAAAAATGATTTACCAGATGTGGAGACCATGAAAAACATCATAACCAACGAAGTCGATACGCTGAATGCAGATAAACCTTTACTTGAGCGCATCTGTAAAGCTGTTAAAAAGCGATGTCTGAAGTGCATCGAACAAGAAGGAGGTCATTTCGAACATTTGTTATGATGCCAGAGAGTCGGTTTTTGCCTTGCTTCAAACTAATTTTGTGTATTTTGTTTTTTTCCGAATAAATTTTGTATTTTTGCTACGCAATGTCATTTTTTTTCAATTGGTTGCGCGAATTTTGGGCCACTCAGTATAATGTTCGATACGCTTACTACATTGGAGATAGTGATAGTAAAACTTAAAAGAATATCCAAGATGCCAAGCCGTACGGTGATTTTTCTGTGACTTAAAAAAATGCATAGGACATAAAATATGCAAAAAAGGATGGGAACAAGATTGCGCAGTTTGAAGAAAGAAGTTAAAAATATTGGTGGTCGAGGTAAGTTAACTGGAAAGTTGATTGACGAACTGAGTGTTTATTATGGACTTGCTATACATCGAAACACTAATTCAGTAGATGATATGTGCAAGGAAATATATGCTACATTGTTCCATAAAATCTCGATAGATGTCCCGAAAGCGAAGATTCTTGGTGCTCTTGGCAAAGAGCTAAAGCCTCAAATACTCTTGAAATATATAATCATAAACCTGCTATGACAATGCAAGTATTCGACGGTATTCAACCAATATATAAAGACCTAACGAGAGAAGATCTTCTTTCTCGTTGTCTCGGAGGATTTACCCAGAATGCAAACGAAAGTTTAAACTCTATTGTTTGGTCAATAGCGCCGAAAACAATATCAGCTAATTTTATATTCGCCCTTAACGTATAATCACCAATTCTTTCATCATTCTGATATGCACTACCAGTTGGTTTACAGGATAATGTAAAAGTGCTGTTGGAATATATACTATCATATGTATACAGAGCGCGGCAAAATTATGGAACATATTCACTTCCTGATAATCATTTTTTATGAGTTATATGCATTTGTTTACAGAATCTGAAAGTATATTTTTCTGCGACCAACGATGTCAATATCGATATGGGTTACAATTTTATTATTTTTTTTCTGAATGTAAAAATAGCATCCATGAGTAACCATGGAAACGCTTTGTTTGGTTTAATAATGTCTATTCCAAAACGTCAAAATTAGTTTTGTGAGTGTTTAATTGAATTGAAACAATTTTTATAGCGATTAATTCCTGTATTTTTACATTGTTTTCTGTGTTGTAATTGTTTGTTAGTATTTTTTTTCTGTTTTATGTTGTGTAGTTTTGTGTTAGTTCTTTTGCGTTATATTCTGATTGAGATTGTTATTTGTTGCCGTGTTCTGTGTTCATTTGTCCAGTTTTGTTCAATATTTGTTACTGTTTTGTTTTTATTTTTGAGCATTTGTTGTTACGTATTTATGTTATAATAATTATGGCTCATTTAAGTGAAACCGAACGCATAGAAATTTTAATTCTTATTGGATGTGGAGATAAAACCCGAACACAACAAGAGGTATGCAATTTGTTTAATGCAAAGTACCCTGACAGAGTTATTAGTAGATCAACAGTTAGCAAAATTGACAAGAAATTTAGAGAAACTGGACATGTTAAGCACATTGCA
The DNA here is from genome assembly GCF_000648695.1 of Onthophagus taurus. NCBI lineage: Eukaryota > Metazoa > Arthropoda > Insecta > Coleoptera > Scarabaeidae > Onthophagus > Onthophagus taurus. The sequence continues at coordinate 20,748 of NW_019280769.1, read as the reverse complement.
CATGCTGGACGTCCTAAAATCAACGAAAATGTGAAACTTAATATTTTGTTAGCTGTTGAAGATGATCCCCATAGTAATTCGAGACAAATTGCAGCGGATCATCAAGTTTCTCAGCGATCTGTACTACGTGTGCTACGAGCAGAGAGGTACCATCCCTACAAAGTGCAGTTAGTGCAAGAACTCAATGAAGATGACACAGATCGCCGCATGGAATTCTGTGAAATTATGCAGAATCGATGTGACCGTAATCCACTCTTTATTTACAACGTTTTATATTCGGATGAAGCTACATTTTGCCTGAATGGCACAGTAAACCGACAAAATTGCAGATACTGGAGTAACGAAAATCCTCATTGAATAAGCGAGGTACATACCCAATACCCTCAAAAAGTGAATGTATGGGCAGGCGTAATGCACAATAAAATCATTGGCCCTTTCTTCTTTGAACAAATTCTGACAGGTCAACGATATCTGGAGTTTTTGAGGAATGAACTGATGCCTGTAAAAAATTCCTAATTCCCATAAAACTTACATTTTATCCAGAAAGGAATACGTGGCGGTATATCTCAATGTTCCCTGCGAGAAGCGGTCGCCAATAATAAATATCTACCATCATACGACTCGAAAATTTCCGCAAATTATTTAACATATTGCGATGTTAATAATTTGTATGGGTGGGCGATGTCTCAATATCTACCAATAAGTAACTTCAAGTGGATGAGTGAAGTGGAAATAGAAAATTTTAATATTGGTAATATTGATGGCAATTCGGATGATGGTTATATATTAGATGTGGGTATTATTTATCCGGATAATCTCCACGATCCACATAATGATTTACCGTTTCTGGCAGAGAACGTTTGCCCTCCTAATTTAAAACAGTCTCCGACCAATATTCGATTAATAGCCAATTTCATGAATAAGAAAAACTATGTTGTTCATTATAGGGTTTTAAAACATGCCATCAAGGATGGATTAATTGTTGAAAAAATTAATAGAATATTGGGATTAAAACAGTCACCTTGGCTGAAATCCTATATCGATTTCAAAACCACTCTACGACAGCAGGCCAAAAATCAATTCGAAAAAGACATTTTCAAATTAATGAATAACGCCGTTTTTGATAAAACGATGGAAAACGTCGATAAGCCAATTGATTTGAGGTTAGTAGCATCTTGAAACCAGTGGGAGAAGTAAATTAGGAGCGCGATCCCTTATAGCGAAATTAAACTTTAAAAACATAAAAATCTTGACGGAAACTTTTTCGGCAATTCAGATGAGTAGGTTAAATGTTATCTACAATAAACCTATTTATGTCGGCCTAGCAATACTAGATACAGGGTGGGGCAGAAAAACCTATCCGATTTCAAATCCCTTTTTCTCAGAAGAGGGAACAGGTAGAGTAGTGGGGTAAAAACCGTTAGAAGGCCGGTTTTACGCCATTTGTCAGTAGTCAACATGCCTTGGTCTGGTGAACATCGCGCTTTTGTTATTGAGCGGTTTATCGAAAACGGCGGTTCGATAATTTCTACACAACGTGCGTTTCGANTAAAATGTGCAAAAAAGGATGGGAACAAGATTGCGCAATTTGAAGAAAGAAGTTAAAAATATTGGTGGTCGAGGTAAGTTAACTGGAAAGTTGATTGACGAACTGAGTGTTTATTATGGACTTGCTATACATCGAAACACTAATTCAGTAGATGATATGTGCAAGGAAATATATGCTACATTGTTCCATAAAATCTCAATAGATGTCCCGAAAGCGAAGATTCTTGGTGCTCATGGCAAAGAGCTAAAGCCTCAAATACTCTTGAAATATATAATCATAAACCTGCTATGACAATGCAAGTATTCGACGCTATTCAACCAATATATAAAGACCTAACGAGAGAAGATCTTCTTTCTCGTTGTCTCGGAGGATTTACCCAGAATGCAAACGAAAGTTTAAACTCTATTGTTTGGTCAATAGCGCCGAAAACAATATCAGCTAATTTTATATTCGCCCTTAACGTATAATCACCAATTCTTTCATCATTCTGATATGCACTACCAGTTGGTTTACAGGATAATGTAAAAGTGCTGTTGGAATATATACTATCATATGTATACAGAGCGCGGCAAAATTATGGAACATATTCACTTCCTGATAATCATTTTTTATGAGTTATATGCATTTGTTTACAGAATCTGAAAGTATATTTTTCTGCGACCAACGATGTCAATATCGATATGGGTTACAATTTTATTATTTTTTTTCTGAATGTAAAAATAGCATCCATGAGTAACCATGGAAACGCTTTGTTTGGTTTAATAATGTCTATTCCAAAACGTCAAAATTAGTTTTGTGAGTGTTTAATTGAATTGAAACAATTTTTATAGCGATTAATTCCTGTATTTTTACATTGTTTTCTGTGTTGTAATTGTTTGTTAGTATTTTTTTTCTGTTTTATGTTGTGTAGTTTTGTGTTAGTTCTTTTGCGTTATATTCTGATTGAGATTGTTATTTGTTGCCGTGTTCTGTGTTCATTTGTCCAGTTTTGTTCAATATTTGTTACTGTTTTGTTTTTATTTTTGAGCATTTGTTGTTACGTATTTATGTTATAATAATTATGGCTCATTTAAGTGAAACCGAACGCATAGAAATTTTAATTCTTATTGGATGTGGAGATAAAACCCGAACACAACAAGAGGTATGCAATTTGTTTAATGTAAAGTACCCTGACAGAGTTATTAGTAGATCAACAGTTAGCAAAATTGACAAGAAATTTAGAGAAACTGAACATGTTAAGCACATTGCACATGCTGGACGTCCTAAAATCAACGAAAATGTGAAACTTAATATTTTGTTAGCTGTTGAAGATGATCCCCATAGTAATTCGAGACAAATTGCAGCGGATCATCAAGTTTCTCAGCGATCTGTACTACGTGTGCTACGAGCAGAGAGGTACCATCCCTACAAAGTGCAGTTAGTGCAAGAACTCAATGAAGATGACACAGATCGCCGCATGGAATTCTGTGAAATTATGCAGAATCGATGTGACCGTAATCCACTCTTTATTTACAACGTTTTATTTTCGGATGAAGCTACATTTTGCCTGAATGGCACAGTAAACCGACAAAATTGCAGATACTGGAGTAACGAAAATCCTCATTGGATAAGCGAGGTACATACNGTCCCAGGACAGCAACAGGACCTGAAAACGTGGCCAATGTGCGAGCCGCGATTGAACATTCCCCGCGTCGTTCGGCGCGAAAACATTCGCTCGCTTTGGCGATTTCCAACCGCAGTATTCGGCGAATTTTGCACCGGGACCTCAAAATGCATCCCTACAAAATGGTTGTTGCACAGGAACTAAGTGAAAGGGATTTTGAAACCCGTACGAACCTTTGTCGCGATCTCCGAGAACTCCCAAACGACGATGTTGTGCTCTTCACGGACGAAGCCCATTTTCACCTTTGTGGCGCCGTAAACAGGCAAAATTTTCGATATTGGAGTGACGAAAATCCTCGGGAAATCCATCAGGAACCCCTCCATAGCCCAAAAGTGACTGTGTGGTGTGCTCTTTCCCGCCTAGGCGTCTGGGGGCCTTACTTTTTTGAAGAGAATGGGCAAACCGTAACGGTCAACAGCGAGCGCTATTGTTTCATGCTGGAAAATTTTCTTCGACCCAAAATGGAAGAAATTGGCGTGGAAAATGTGTGGTTTCAACAGGATGGTGCAACCGCCCACACATCGCGACGATCAATGGACATTCTCAGGGAAATGTTTCCCGGACGCCTCATTTCTCTGAGAGGTGATCTTGGCTGGCCGCCGCGCTCACCGGATCTCAATCCATGTGACTTCTTCCTTTGGGGTTACCTCAAATCGAAGGTATTCCAGCATCGACCAAGGACGCTTCTTGCTTTACGAAGGGAAATTGCTCGGGCAATTGAAGAAATTCCTGTGGAAATGACGGTGAAAGTCATGGAAAGCTACCGCGACCGCCTAAATCAGTGTATCCGCTCCCAAGGACGACATTTAAGTGATGTGCTTTTCAAAACTTAAATTTGAAAATGGCATAAAATTTGCGATATGTTAATAAAAAAAAATTTTTGTCAAGTTGAGTGGTTTAAATTTTATAACGTTTTGAAATCGGATAGGTTTTTCTGCCCCACCCTGTATATCCAAGTTATGCATGTATGAATTTTTTTATGATTTTTTAAAGCCCAAATATGCAGAAAATGTCGAATTGTGTTATATGGACACTGATAGTTTCATCGTCTCCATAAATACAGAGGACATATATTCGGACATTAAAAATCATTTAGACCGATTCGATACATCCAATTATAGCTTGGATAATGAGTATGGCATCCCCGGTCTTATGAAAGACGAGAACGGTGGTAGAGTGATGGAAAAGTTTATCGGGTTAGGGTCGAAAATGTATTCAATACGGGTTAATGGTGGGGGTATAATGAAAAAATCAAAAGGGATAAAGAAGTCGGTGGTTAAGAAAAGGATAACACTCCGCGATTTTGAAAACTGCCTGTCACTAAATTCTAAGTTGTTGGTAAAACAGGTCCTCTTCCGATCCTACAATCATGATGTGTACAGAATTACCCAAAATAAATTTGCCTTTTCATCGCATGATACCAAAGGACACATATGTAGAGATAATAATCGGTGCACATTAGCCTGGGGCCATTATAGATTAAGACCTGTGGAATAATGGTCTGCGCTAGAATTAGGTTTAAAATTGACAATCAATTGTGACGCCTTAAATAAATTTTAGAAATTTTTAAATAAAGAACTTTAGCGCTTTTTTTTTATTTTGAATAATGCTGTGTTAGAATTAGGACAATGATTTATCATTTTGCAATCAAATATAGAATAATGTTAAATAAAAAATTTTATACATCTAAATACTTTTTTCTCTCCCTTCAAATACAAAGAAAATTGAGTAATAAAACTTGCTGCCACCCCACTTTTGAATCTCCTCCTTCCTACTAAACACCACTGTAAATCGCGTTTGTATACCTTTATTTATTTTCCAAGAACACTGAAATGGCTTGTATGCCTTCAACCTCAAAAAAAGTTGATGAACCTGATGCATCTTCACCACCGTCTTCTTCGGATGAGTCATCGTATTTGCAGAAGAATAAAAGAAGAAAGAAGTTGTATGTACAAAAGTATCAGAACAACTGGGAACAAAAAGACGCACTTAAAGGCTGGTTACAGAAAAGCATGATGGTTACTCAAGCTTGAAAAGAGCTTTCCATTTTAAATTGTATTACAACTGTAGATTTATCTTGTAATGAGTTATAACAGATCTAAACCGATAAATCAGTTTAGAAGGGGGCGAATCGTCAGATATAAACATTGATGATGTTCAGGACCTATTTGAAGAACAAGCTTTTAATGAGGAACAACTAATTGTGTTAGTAAATATCCCCACTTCTAATTACGCCGATGATACTGAAAAGAATTGGGATATTGCATCCGTTGCTGATTTAAATGTAATTGATCTGCAAAAAGGAATAGCTTTAGCTAATAAATTAGAAGACTTTTTTGTTGAAAAAGATCCTTCAGTAGTACGTAGCGGAAAATTTAAGAAAGAATTACAAAATTCTTTAGCACCTTATAGGGAAGTTCAGAAAGAATTACAAGATCAAAACAAACAGGTAATTGCAACTATTTCAAATAACTTTTGTAATGATGGAAAAATAATTAATGAAGAGGAGTTGCAACGTTAGAAAAAAAAATAGATTAGCGTGTTTATTTATTTTATAATAGTATTTATTATTTTTTGAATATGTTTTTTGTTGTATTTTTAATTTTTATATTTCACCGTAATGTATTTAATATATTTATTTTTGATTAAAAATTTGAAGATAACTTACTTTTCCATTTGTCCGTTTTGTTGGAACGATATTTAAAAGACAAAAAGAAGGTACTTCAAAAAAGTCAGGCAGTGGAATTGGAATTTATCACTCTACGTGGTATGCTTTTAAAACTCTTGTTTTTAATTGATAAACTTCAACCTAGGGAGACCCAAGACACTAATGAGGCAAGCAAGTCAGGGTAACTACTAAAAATAGTGAAAATCAGATTTATTTTTGTATATAAATTTTACAATTATTTGTGTATATTATTTATTTATGTTCCTGCCACGGGACTCGATCCGATGTTGTAAATTTTAAATAATAAAAAACAAAAACGAAACTGAAGATATTTCCACTACCAATCAGGATTCTGACCACCGAAAGAGAGGACCAGGAAACCAGTACGAATACTAATATTACGAAAACACCCAAATAAAAAGGAAAAAAAGCAAGGTATGATACTAGAATCGATGGGGATTACGAAATATTAAAACAATCTGTGGCCAAAAAACCTGCCAAAAACAACAATGATATATCTGGGCAATATGTGGCAAGCAAACTGAACAGCTATTCAGATCGGTGTTCGAAATTAGTGCAACATTTAATAAACAACATTATTTTTGATGCGGATATGGAAAATATTATGCACCTATGTGGCGAACATCTGCCCAACAGATGGATTCCCTCAAGAGCCCTCAAAGTCCGAGGAGCCCAGAATTGTCTAAAATTTATAGGGTAAGTCCGGGATAGATGGACCACCCGGATAGACGGACCACTTGAATAGTTCGGAAACTAGCCAGTGCAGCGCCACAGTCAGCGTCTCGAGTAGTGCTTCTGTGTGTTGTCTGTTTGTGTTAAAGTTTGCTCTTTAATAATACTCATAGTTCTCGAGAAATAGCGATTGGGGACTTTTGGTAAGTTGAATAATTTTTCTATGTTTCACTAGAGTTTAGTATTTTGTAGTTAGTTTAAGTGATTTCGTCGTAGTATCAGAGATACAAGTTAAACAAGTGTTCAGGTAGAAAACTAACCTAAAATGGCAAGCGGCAAGATCCTCTTTCGCGACCGAGGAGGTGGTCCATCTATTCTGGACAATCGGGATAGATGGACCATGTTAATTTGGGATAGATGGACCAGGTAAGAAGTATGTGATAGATGGACCATATCTGCAAACTAGTCTTGTAACATAAAATATTAATATATAGTAAGGTTTAATTGGCTCTAATGGTTGGTATTTTTATTGTTACAGAAAAATGCCAACTAAATATAATAGAAAGGGGACATCAAAAAGAGGAGACTGGTCCGAAGAGTCGTTAGTAAATGCTGTTAAAGCGATAAAACAAAATGAAATTGGTGTAAATGCTGCTGCTAAAGCTTTCGGCATACCAAAAACAACTCTAAAAAGGCGTCTTAAATCAAATAACTTTAGCAAGGGTTCCATGGGGAAACCTTCACTCCTTGGTACCGAAAATGAAAAAAAAATCGCCGCACACATAAAAAAATTACAGTCACATGGTTTCACGCCTACTAGAGACTCCGTTAGATACATGGCTTACTATTTGGCCGAAAGTCTGAAGTTAGTACACAGCTTTAACACTGAACGCAAACAAGCAGGATATGACTGGCTGTTATCGTTCCTATCTAGAAATCCACAACTCTCCATTCGTCAAGCGGAGGGTGTTTCAATCGCGAGGGCAAAAGGTCTTAACAGAGAAACTGTTGACAATTATTTTCAGCTTTTAGGAAATGTTTTAAGAGAAAACAACTTAATTGATAAACTAGGGCACGTTTTTAACATGGATGAAACGGGTTTGCAGTTAAACAATAAACCAGGAAAGGTTATCGCAATCAAAGGTTCCAAGAATGTGACATCTGTTACTTCCGGAGAAAAAGGTGAAACGATTTCAGTATTAGCATGTGTTAATGGAGAGGGAACATTCTTACCACCTTTTTGTATTATGAAAGGTAAGAATTTGAAGCAAGAATTTTGTGATGGTATGCTGCCTGGAGCTGAAGTGAAAATGTCTCAGAAGTCTGGATACGTTAATGCAGATCTTTTTTTTTTATTGGTTGAAAAACCATTTCACTTAACGAAAACCAACGGGAAAGGTTCTTCTCCTTCTAGACGGACATACGTCACACACTAGTTGCATTGAAATGCTTGAGTTTGCAGATAACAACGACATTATTTTAATGAGTATTCCTCCGCATACCAGTCATTGGCTGCAGCCATTAGATCGAACTTTCTTCAAGTCTTTAAAGAGTAACTACTACTCTGCTTGTAACAGCTACATGATAAATAATCCATCTAGAAAGATAACTCGACTGCAATTTGGCACCCTTCTTAGATTAGCTTGGGGGAAGTCTGCAAACGTTGATAATGGCGTTAGTGGCTTTAGAACATGTGGAATACTACCTTTTGAGCCCAAAGCTATCCCTGACTACGCGTTTCTAACTGAAACCAATGAATCGACACAAGTTCAACCGGAACAAATAACTGCTGCAACTAAGTCTAGTAAAACGAATAATGCCTCAGCAAGTGATCAACCAGCTGTTGCTAGACTCAGTTTCACAAATGAAGCTCTCGCTGTTCCTGGCCCGAGCTCAACCCCGATATTCAAACTGTTTCAGAAGGTGAAGGTACAAATGAACCTAAGGACTCAACTGAAAAAGCAACTCCCTCAAAGTTATTGAACACAATACACCCAGTGCCATGTGTCAACAAATTACAGGCACTTAAGAGAAGAGCTCAAACCGTATCAACAGTTTTGAGCTCTCCAGAGAATATAATTTGTCTCAAAAAGAAAAAAGAAGAANTTTACCTAAAACCACGAATTTTCTCCGCGGCTAAACCATGTTGGGGTAAACAACTTTCTTGTTTGAACGGGGAGAAAACCCTAAGACTATATTTGTCTTATGGGAAATTTTCTGCTCTTTCCAACGACAAACTAAGTTAAAATGCAAAGATTGGTAACGTTACCAGATTTAAAACCATCAAAACACAATTCAACAATTCGAGTCTAAAGTCGCTCAAAATCTTCCAGATTCGGATAAAATAGGTGTAACATGAAATAATCTTTCCGTTTTGAACAGTTTTAACATGTTTCTAAACGTAAAACTAAAACTAGAACTAACACTAGCACTATCACTAGAACTAACACTAGACCTAGAACTAGAAACTTTCAGGTTTCCTAGCTAACGTTCATCCAAAAAAGCTGTAAATTGGCACAATTACTGTTCAGATGCTGTCAGTTATCTTCACTGCGATAAAATATACGTTAGTGTGGCGAACATCTGCCCAACAGATGGATTCCCTCAAGAGCCCTCAAAGTCCGAGGAGCCCAGAATTGTCTAAAATTTATAACCGACAAAAGGCTTTCTCAGACATTTGACAGGCAAACAACAGCCATGTAATAAAGTTTTTTACAACTTAGTTAGTACGAAAAACTATTCAACAACCGGATTCTTTGACAGACAAAAGATTGCCATAAAAACTTTCGCCAGTCCTGGACTTGGGTTCCCGGAAACACTTTCGCCGCGTAGTCCCGGATTGGTTGCCAAAAAAACATTTGGAGAACACGTTTTGATGTTCCACCGGGGCATAAAAGAGCCAGAATCGGCCCAAAGAAGTTAGTTACGGCAGTCACGAAGTCACAGAACCATCGTCAGAAACAACAATCATCGCCACCAACACCCGACGAACGAGTTTAATCCCGGCAAACTCTGCTTCCGATTCAGAATTCCCGAGACAACAATCCGAAGCTCAAAACATTTTTGATATTGAAGACAGTTAGTATTTTTGAACCTCCTCTCGCTACTTTTTAGCCCCGCAACCTGCAAGTCCTTCGAATCTACAGTTTCAGACAGTATTCAGTGGTACTCCCAGTGCCAATATATCAAGTCCCAATTCTTACAATTCCTTACAGTTGTCAACATCTGCAAGTAGTCCTCAAGCTTCGCCCGTTTTAGAACAACTTTTATCTTATAATACCGAAATTCTATCATCACCACCAGCAGTTATTCAAGTAGAACCTCATTCAGAAACATATTCACAGTTTACACTTTCAAACTCAGGAAATACAGAAGAAAACGAATATTCTATTACTGGTAAAATAGGTAACTTTGTCTCCAACTTTGAAGCGTGATTGATATTTAGAAGCATACGTAAACATTAATAAACATTAAATATATTTTTCATAACAATCAAGTATTTTTTATTTAATTTACCTGCACATACTCCTTCAAAGTATCAATTATCGCCGTGCACACCGGGAATGATGTAACATATTGCAGATGTTGAAATTTTGAACAAATATTTAAGGCTAGGATAGAAGTCACAAGTCGCAAGGAAGCGAAAGGTTAATAACAATCTTTCTTTTGCCGTAATTGCTTTTTTGAAACTTGTATCCTGGATAAATGGCTGGACATTGTACAGAAATTTGTAACTTGGCAAAAATTGTCACTCGGTATATCTATTAACAAAGCTTCACCATTTTTTTTGAAAACCTAGTGTTGAGTGTTCAGTTCAGCTTAGTTTAGTTTCTATCTTCAAGAAACAAAGACGTTCTTACGCTGCTCACACTTTGATAAAAAAACATTTCTACTTTTTTTTTTAATTTTTATGTATTTTACACATAAAAAAGATGAAAGAGGAAGTAGTCCAAAGAAGAAATTATTGAAAATAATTACGGTTATTGTGATTTAGAATTCCTCTCCGTTTTTAGAACACTTACTTCGATAGTTTTATGCGGTACATGTTAGCAAGTAATCAGATTTTCACGAACTGCTGCTCGTTTATTAGGATTCAAAATTGTATTACAATGCAGTTGTGTCTATATACGATACATCCAATCATTTCGCTAATGAGAATAGCTATGAGACTTATAGAGTCGGAAGAGAAGGCTTAAATATGTTTTGCAGTGTAATGGATATTTGTCAAGGGTTGTTAATCTCAACATACTACAGTTGCCTTGAAAATTTACATACTGCAGCATCAGCAGTTTATGATATAGTTATTTCAAAAGTTGTTGAAGAAGAAAAAGAATTAATATTGCTATCTAATCCCGAAGATAATCCCATACATTTGACGATTTGTGGAGATGGTACTTGGAAGACAAGAGGATTCACCTCACTTTTTGGTGTTACTACGCTTGTAGGTAAGTATAGCAAGAAAGTTCTCGATACCGTAGTGAAATAATTTTGTGAGTAAGTTAAATAAAATTAAATGATTTTAGAGATGTCCAGTGTGTTTAGCTGGGCCAAAAGATTTGAATAAAATGCCAAATAAAGAGGCCATTAACAAAACTGTGTTCGGATTTGGTATATCGCCATTACACGCCAAAATTAAATTCATGCAGTTTTTACTACTATGTGCCTACAAGTAAGTAAAAAAAGATTTAATTTTAATTATTCGTTAATTTTTTATGACCAATTCCTTCCCAGAATGGACGAAAGCAAGCAGCCAGAAGTACGGAAGAAGGAAATCCAAAAATTATTTAAAGAAATGACTGGTCTGATTATAGACAAACCCAAGCCAGGTTTTGGAATTTCCCATGATGGGAATACCGCCTGAAGATTTTTTTAAGATCATCAACTGACATCAGAAATAACCGGAATTGATGTTGAAATTATTGAACGGTTTTCAAATTTGTTAGCGGCAATGTTCTGCAACAGGGTGGTAGATTTAAAAAAATATGAAAAATACGGGATAGCGACAGCACAACTGTTTTAAGATACATACCCCTCTTTTACATTTTCGCCAACTGTAATTTTAATAAATAATTATTCATTGGGCATGAGTATATACAACATTTTCCATCAGTTCCATTAGGTAAATTGTACTTGAGTAGACAACGAATAAGAAAACTATAATTTTTGTTTCATAGGTGAACTAAGTGAAGAACCTCAGGAATCCAGAAATAAAGATTTTAAGAAATATCGGACTGATTTTTCAAGAAAAACTTCGCAGAAAAATACCCTTAAGAACACCTGCGAACTCATTTGTTCGCTCTGATTTAAATGCACCTTAACAACATATTCATAAAAATTATATTGATGGTATTTTTCCAAAAGGGCGAACGCGCCAAATTTGTGATTTTGACTTTTATGTACCAGATTATATATACGAATTCTACGGTCATTTTGTAGTTCATGTACCGAAAAAAGACAAATGTCTTAAATGTGAGAACTACAAAAATACAGATAAAGATCAAATAACCAATGATGAACAAAATGAATATGAAAGACATTTAAATGAGACGAAATCAACAAAGGAAATATTTATTAAGGATCAGAAGAAAGGACAGGAAAATCCTGAGGTCTTGTGTACAAGTTTTGATCTTCAAAAAGTTTTGGGTACTCCGAAGTGCGATAGTTTTCTTGTTGGCTTTTCTAGTAAATATGCTGTTTACAATCTAATATTTTACGAAAGCGTTTCAAGAAATGTTTATTGTTATCTTTGGGGAGAATCTGATGGAAAACGAGGGGCTAATGAAATATGTAGCATTATGTATGAATATCTGCGTCATGTAGATGAGGTTGGGGGTATACAAGAGATTCTCCTATATTGCGATAGTTGTGCAGGGCAGAATAAAAACCACTAAATGATTTGTTTTCTTCAGTGGTTTCTTAAATTATCGCTAAATTTAGAAAAAATATCTCTCAATTTTCTGCTGCCGGGACACTCATACATGCCTGTTGATTCAGTACACGGCACCATCGAACAAGCACATAAGAAAAAAAATATTTTTGCTCCATCAGAATGGCCTACTATTATTAGGAACGCTAGACATAAACCTAGACCATATGAAGTTTTTACGTTGAGTCACAAGGATTTTTTTGATTTTAAGTCATTTACTGACAATAATTTTCCAAAAGTATTTAAAACGGAGGGCGGTACAAACCTTGAAATGAGAATGGTAAGAAGAGTTTTTCTTCACCAAACACACTCCGGATTATTTCACTTGCAGCACATCTTTTACTAATTGCTTGCCATTATTAAAAATTTTCCTACCTGAAAATAAAGCTAGAAGAAGTTTCTCCGCAAACGCAAATAGTTTTACGAATAGGTTTACGAAAATTATGCACAAATGGAACTATACCGGCAAGTTATCACTCAGAGTTTCCTTCTATGGCTTATAAACCAAACGTAGAGGATAGGTTGATGGAGACAGACGAAGAAGATGAAAATATGGTCGAGTAGAATAAGTTGAATATATTTTTATACTAATTTGAAATATATTTTTTTTTAATTTTTCCGTTATTTAAAACCATTAATTTATTTTATTCCACCATTTAAAGCGATTTGGGCGAATGGACTTTATTTTTTAACAAAAGGACTAATGTAGGGCGAATAGTCATTTCTTTAAAAAGTCTATCTGGAAAAAGGGCGAATATTGAAAAAAAAATTGGTTTTTTAGTTAACTGTTTGTAGTTTTATGTAATTTTTAGCGATTTTCATTAATTTAATGAATACTTGAAGTCCTAAATGCATTACTTACTAGTTTGCTCTTACAAGAACGTACCAAACAGTTTTTCGTCATTTTCTCAAAACATCAAAATGGCGCGTTCGCCCTTTTGGAAAAACACCATCGATATATACAGTGAGACCCGTTTAAAAACGGAACACCCTCGTAAAATTTGTATTTATTATCCGATTTCGATAATTTTTTTTTAATTGTAGAGCGTAAAAACTGTACCTTAGGACAAAGAGTGATATTTTTCTTAAAAAAAACCAAGGCCTACTATTTCACTTTTTAGGTGTTAAAAATGAAGAAATCATATTAGGAAATTTTTACAAAAAATCTGAGTACACCACGGCATTAAGCACCTTTTGAAATTGGCATATACCAAATTTCATCAAAAATGGTTACAAATTAACACCGTTACAGATAATTGAAAAATACAATATTTTATGAATTTATTTGATCAGATGGAGTANAAAGAATTAGGCCTTACTACGAGCAATCCGGTACAAAAACTATTAAACGTAGCGGATTCCAGGGTGGTCGATGTACCGTTGATGCGATCAACGATTTGGGCGAGTTTGTAAGTAAAAATAACCATAAGTATATTTCAGGAGTACTATGGGATATTGCTGTGGCATTCGGCAATAAAGAGTCTGTCGGAAATAGCTGTGTCACCAAGAATATATAAAACAATTAGATCACTTTACGGACAGGAGAATAGTGTTTAGAAGCAATACTGGAGAGGAGCTGTTTAAGCTCAAAATGGATTGCCCACATTGCGCGGTACTAGGTCCAAGATTTTGGAACATGGTCTTGAACGAGCTTCTGGCGGTGCAGACCCCGAATCCCGATGGGACAAAAGCATTAGCAGCATACGCTGATGATTTATTTATAATGATTGGAGCAGACTCTTGACGAGAAACCCGATTCTGGTAGTCAATTCCGTGAATGGGAGTTACCATAGATTCGAAAGATAATTATCTTGAATATCTATTGCAACAGAAAAGAAAAATACTTACAATAGATGGAAAACTAAAACAAATACTGCGTACAGAATGGGAATTAGGAAATACTGCTATAAGAATGTTGTCCTATTCTTATAGCAGTAATAATCTATTTTTAGGTATAGTGAGCTAGCGGGTTTCAGTGTGGTGATCAAGGTTGATTAATATTTATTTTATCAGACGGCTCCAAACTCTGCTATGGAATATTCCCATAGGAACATGGTTCCCGTGTACCGGACGGTTTCCAAGGACACCCTGCAAGTCCTCGCTGGGGTCTTACCGTTGGACCTTGAAATGACCAGAAGATAGAAAAGAAAAGATGGAAAAAGAAAAATACAATGAGTACAATCGTTGGCATTAAGTTAATAGAATATTTGTCAAAAGAGATGGGATAACAGTGAAAAGTGTAGAATAACCTACTAATATACACCTGACATAGTTGATAATGTTCCCTTGATGAAAAATTAACACTCTTGAACCAAGAGACGAAGAGAGAAGACTAGAATTCTGTTTATGGGCTCAAGGTGAATACTTGGAAAACAGAAACTTTTTAAGGGAAACTTTGTTTAGCGATGAGGACACGTTTACAACAAATGGCGTGGTGTCATCGCAAAATTCAAGGTATTGGTGCACAGAAAATCCAGAGTGGATCATCAACGCAAGGCGACAGTATTCGCATAAAATAAATGTGTGGTGCGGAATACTTGACAACAGAATTATTGGTCCATTTTTCTTTGAGGGCAATTTAAATTCAACAAAATTTTTGTATTTCTTAAGAAATGAGTTTTCGAATGCGCTAAACAATTTACCACCTCTGATATGTGCGAATATAAAATTTCAATTAGATGGGTCTCCCGTGCATAACGCAGTAGTGGTAAAGCGTTGGTTAAATGAAAATTTTGAAAATCGATGGATAGGAAGAAATAGTCATCTTATTAAATGGCCGCCAAGATCTTCTGATTTGACACCACTCGACTTTTTTCTTTGGGGAATCCTTAAACAGAAAGTTTACAGGTCAAGGACACAGTCGCTAGATGAACTGCGTGCTAGAATAGTTCAGGCATGTGCAGATATTACCCCAGAGCAACTGAGGAATGTAACAATGAATGCAAGAAGAAGGTACAATAAATGTATCGAACTGAACGGTGGATTGGTGGAAGCAACAGACATTTAACTAGTTTTTATTTTCTATTAATACCTTGAATGTTGTTTTTTTCTNAATGCCAACATTTTTTTTTATTATTGAGATCCTAAAAACATTCTTTTTACGACAGTATTTTGTTTTTCTTAAAAATTCATTTCTTTCCCCATCAAAAATCAACCTAACATTTTAATCTAGTAGCGCATGAATTTTTACAATCGATGTTATTTTTGTCCAAATATATAAATAAGTAGATGTTTATTACAAAATAAAGTTTAATTGTTTCTTTTGTGTCTAGCGCTACTTGGTATTTGGACAAAAATAACATCGAGTGTAAAAAATTCACGCGCTACTAGATTAAAATGTGTGCTTTTTGATGGGGAAAGAAATGAATTTAAAAAAAAAACAAAATACTATCGTATAAAGAATGTGTTTAGGATCTCAAAAATAAAAAAAAAATTTTGGCATTCCATTTAAAAAAAAAAAGTTGACAGTCGCCATTTTGAAATAATTCGTCCAATTGAAAATGTGGTATCACCATCGTGTAGAGAATGTCCTAAAACATATTACTGCCAAATATTTTGAAAGTAGTACCCATAGTGTGGCTAAAAAAAAATAAGGCGCTTACTCTGAATCAGGCTGTATATAAATTATTCTGTTGATTTCACACAAAATTATACCTTGTCAAAAACTATCACGGTCGAGTAGCGTTTTTTGTGACTCGTATAGATGTAGTCTTGAAACTTTGGTCTTTTCTCATAGTAATCATTCAAGTAATTATAATGATAACAATAAGAAACGGATAAATTTTGGAACTACATGTTATTCCCTAATATATGTACATCAGAAAACACAGTAGTACCTACATTGTATTAATGAAGACCACTTCATTGGTACAATGAAACAATTTTACTACATTAATGAATTCATTCATTGAATAAAGAAAAATAATTCATTAAGTCAAAGATTTGTTTCATTCTATTAATGAAAAACGTCAATGAAATATGTTCATTAAACAATGAAAAATTTTCATTAAATAATAAATATTGTTCATTAAACAATTAAAATTGTTCATTAAATAACGAATATTGTTCATTAAGCAAATGAATACATTTCATTGAGACAAAGACTTGTTTTCATTCGACAAATGAAAAGTTTCATTAGATCATGAATAAGTTCTTTATAATTTCATGAAAAATGTTCATCATTACAGCGAAATCGATTTCATATAATTAATGTAACACTCTTCATTGAGACAATGAATTGGTTCATCGGCTGAAAATCCATAACTCAATTCATNTGCCCATGGGCAATTTATTAAATAAGATTTGTGCAATATATATGTGACTTTTTTGCGTTCTACTCAGTCGACAAAAATCAACGTAAATGTTTTCACGGTTTCTGGTCCCATAACTATGCACGTCGGCATGCGTGCTGTATTTGTCTTTATTATCGTAACAGTACAGAAGACACTCAAGTATAAACAAAGATGGTAGTGTCAAAATATCAAGTTGTCTGAAAGCGTGTCGGCAGTCATCTGTATAGTTAAGTTTAGCAATGATCCTCACCGCCTTGCGCTGCAAGCCAAATATATGGCCACTAGCTGGACTACCACCCCAAGCAATGACACAATAATTCAAAATTGAGTGAATGAGCGCGAAATAAGAGGTTCTGGCCAGCTCGGCCAACACAGAATTCACCAATCTACGCAGCAGAAATATGTTTCGGGCAATTTTCCTACCAATAACCACCGTATGAGCCTCAAAATTCAAGTCGGCAGGACTCACTGTTATCCCCAGTAATTTAGTAGAGGATAGCTCATTTAAATTTATATAATTTTGTCTAACGACTGAACAATGATTGGACCGTTTTGTCTTTATTTAAACACAATTCGTTGGCAATACACCATTCGTTTGCCGCGGTTAGCAGTCGATCTAATTCATCATCATTTTTGCGCTAGTATTTGTGATTAAAATTATGTAACGACTTACAGAAACACCGTGTATAGCCGGCGAAATACATCATAGCATAATTTTCTAACATTGGTTGTATTAAAAATTCTTCCTCACTGTCGGTCGCTAATTTTTACCAAGGATGCACTTTCGGATGTAGAGGTGTGTGATTCTTGTATCAATGTTGCTTCCACATTTAATACAATTTTTGAGCTGGTAACGTTATAACGATTTTTTGAATACCCCACGCGTTGTCTCTATAGAAAATTGATTCTCCAAACTATCTTTGCTTAATTTTCCAGTCTGGAGCTAATGACAACCCTTTTCCTATTGCTTCGTATATAATTTTATGACAGCGTTTATTGTAAGAAGTAACTCATCAAAACATGGAGGGCTTTCAAATTTACCCCTTTTTGAAATTTTATCGATATCTTCAATATTATTTATCTAAACAGGATTTAGTATTTGACATATACTTATGGTTATTTTTACTTACAAACTCGCCCAAATCGTTGATCGCATCAACGGTACATCGACCACCCAGGAATCCGCTACGGTTAATAGTTTCTGTACCGGATTGCTCGTAGTAAGGCCTAATTCTTTTACCCAAGAGCTTTCCCATTACTGGCATTAAAAATATAGTTCTGTAGGACTTAGGGTTGCTTTATTGCCCTTTCTCGGTTTGTTTAGTTAATCTAGTTCTGGGGGAAATACCCACTCCTAAAGCTCTATAATTATCTGTGGGCAGGTTTCATATGTAATAACCAACATGTTTCGGTCAAGAGGGATTCTTGATCGTCATCACATTTGGCCATTTCGACGATCGCCGTTTGCGAAGTTATTTGAGCTGTTTCCTGGTTTTTGGGGCAAAAACGTTTGGCCGCCTATTCGTCGGATACGATTAATCCGTTTGGTCCATCTTAAAGCAAAAGTCTTGCTTTAACAGGAACACAATAGTGTACAATACGTCACCGTTTAAGCGCTCAAAAGGGCTCTGGTACGCGTCTGTGATGAGATTACGAGTAAAGAAATGTATTGAAGCAAATAATACCAAATTTATTGCTATTTTATCGAATTGTGTGGTAGTTATAGCTTATTGAAGTACCTAACAGAAGTGATAGGGTTTTAGTTTCTTAAGTTGGTTTTTTTGAAAAAGTTTTATGTTGGTAACACTGTCATAACCGTTGACCTTGATGTAACCGTTAAAAACCGTAATATGGCAATAAGATGTATTGAGGTGTGGTCGTGGTTTTGTACGAAAATACTTATAACATATAAAAATCATTCAATAAAGATTCAAATTCAGTTCATATTGTGTGGTCTATAACGTGGCCGACAGGCAACGCAATTCTATCAACAAGAAGTACGGGATCTTTTTGAATACCCTGTAGGGGAGAGTCGGTTAAAACGGGATGGTAAGGTAAAACTGGATACCGTCGTTTTCTCAACAACGAGTAGAGCCATCCACATAAAATATATAACCTAATAAAATAATCTATTTATAATAACCTATTTAATCTAATATTTACCTGTCCAGTTTGAACAACAGGAGGAGTAATTATAATGTTATCCATTTCCTGTGGAATAAGTGGCACATAATATTTAGTTTTATCTAATTTTTGACCTCTAATAGGTGGTGGTTGTGAAACCGTTAAATCTTCGCATAAAACTTTATACATTAAAGTTGTTTGATAAGTACTTTTTTCACCATCCTCATTCGGCGATGTTAACTTTTTAAATTCCGATCGAATAAAATTTATGTAATAATCTCTTATGGATTTTTTAAAACAAATATCAGTTTCGCTTAATTCATAATACTCGTCTAATGGTGCTTTATATTTTTCTTGTCTTGCAAAAATTGTTCGACATCTAAAAATGATTGGTATTTATTATGATTATTAAAATAATTAAATAGAAACTTTATTTACAATTGCTTATTTCTATACGGCCGTATTGACTGTTGAGTATCGTTCGGAAAAGCAATCAAATCGTTACAATTTTTATCTATAACCGCTTTATTATTAACAGTAATTCCTTTGTGAAGACTAATGTTGGTATTAAATTTCAAGTTTTGGCAATGTTTTCCGACTTCTTTAATATAATTCGGTTTTAAACCAGGATTTAGTTGCGGTTTTGGATACTTAGTTGAAGATATCACATCTAACTTAACAACCATTTTACTTTCACCGATTACTTTACAATCATTCTTTGTTTTCATCATGTTATAATCATAGTATAATAAATTAAATACAACTTCGATTTCAACTGACCCGATTTCAGTCGGTTGAATATTAATTAAAATTTCCAATTTTTCATTCGGTTCCAAGGAGAATATTTCTTTTGCTAAATAAACATTAGGAGCTTTTACATATTGAACAATTATCGGGAGATTTTTAGATTTGTTGGTTAATAATAATACTCGTTTCACGCATTTATTAACATCCATCCGTTTTATATTGATTTCATCAGGTATTATATCAACTCCTGGTACTTCTGCCGTTGCATAAAGATGTACTCGTGTAAATTCATTTGGAGCATCAGGACTTAAAGTTTGCAACATACCAGTATTTGATAGGATTGAGTCGTATGTAAGAGATTCAGTAACTTAAAATTAAAAAGAATAATCTGTTAATTAGATTTAATTACAGTAAAACTTCGATATAACGGATTAATATGGTGAAGAAAGTGTCCGTTATATAAAAAATTTTGTTTGAATGAATAGTTTTGATGCATACAAATTCGAACAGCTATCCATAGTTTTCAATGAAATATATACATATGTCGCAGGCAAATGGTTGTTTCAGGTAAACAGCTTAATATAAGGTAGGTTTCAGGTAAATAGCTATTTCAGTCTAAATTCTACTTTAAGGCAAATAGGATATGGCTAAAATATTTTCAGGCAAATATCTCTTTAAACCAACCCAACCCAACCCCAGGAATGCTTTATTTCTTTAAGAGAGTCCTGCACTTCATAGTCACCGTTTTCTGGGCAAGGGATGTCAAAATGCCAGTGCCTTCGAAATTCCAGTTCAGTACAAAAAGGTATACTTGTTTCAAAAATAAGATGATGTGCAATAGTAGATGCCATTCCAGCAGCAAATTTTTGTGTTTAGTTTTTAAGTCTTCAAGAAATAAATCGTTTATTTGTATTTTTATTAAACTTAATAAAAGTATATGAAACTGTTGTGCATTTTTTGAAAATGATACGCAAATAATTTGACTCGTTTCCCACTCATTAGTGACTTTAATTTAAGAAAAGTATGTTGATAACGATTGGAACTACTTTATTTTATTGTGAAGAGGTACCTACTCTATACTGCATT
>NW_019280768.1:0-146788 GCF_000648695.1 Onthophagus taurus | reverse complement strand
CCTGTATAGCATGGTTGCCGCCGCCCGATCAAAGTCAAAATTGGTTCAATGATTTTGCTTGATATTTGTTTAACCTGTACCAAATTTCAACGCTCTACCATAAATGGTATTGAAAATATTTAGAAAAATGTGTTAAAATTTCTGAAATTTGATGGCCCATATCTTGGCCATTTGAAGACTTTTATAATAATTTTTTTTTACGAATCGTCATCATTTTTGCTCTAGTATATGAGGTTAATTTTATGCCCAGAGTCACCGGAACACCCTGTATAATACATGTATTTTTTTGTTAATACTAAGTAATCCATGACAAGTGTAAAGGAAGATATCTTAAAACACAATAAAATGAATTTGAATTTTGAAATAACGTGGAGGCAACATTGACATTTTTTCCGTTTTACCAACATACAGAAAATATACAGATAGCAGATAGCAGCATTATAAGAAGGAATAAAATTAGAGTGCAATTGGAATAAACTTACCAAGGCTTTTGACATTTCACTAATGTATGGATAAGGATTGTTCTGCCATGAATCTTCCCATTCCACAATCTATACAAGCACTTGGCAAAATCATCCAAATACGATGTGGTATCCATGATGAGTGACCTGATTTTTTCCTAAAACAAAAAGAAAATGAAAATTTGAGTTCGATGTAAAAATATAAATAAGAAGCATAACGTTTTAAATAGTACAAAATGGCTGAAATAAGAATCTTTTTTTGTGGTTTATCGAAATGGCCGAAAAGATTGACTACGAAGAAGAAAGAAAAGAGTGGTTCAACCCCTGATGGCAGTAAATGTGGGGTTACAGTGACACATTCGTGGGGATAATGTACGGCTTAATAATGTGGCGTTGAAAAGGCAGGTCACTTTGTACCAGGAGTTCATTATACGTGGCACCCTCTCCCGAAAAAAAAATTTGTTCTCTTCTTCTCTTTGGGGGCTGCTCCGCTAACAGCTGCGCGCCCAACAACACTGACAGAGAGATCAACTGAGAGACAGCCAGATGTGTTGTTGTCAGTTTAGAAGATTCCCATTGAAATAAGTAAAGAATAAAAATAAAATCTGGGGGACTCTTCTCTATGTCATAGAGTTACAAATACAAAAAAAAAATCTTGTTTAAATATATACTTACTCCCACGATAACTAAATAAATTTATTTTAAAGAATTTCGAGAGGTTAAAATAAATTTGTTTCGCTTCCTCGTTTTTACTTAAAAGATTCTTTTTTTGACCGTAAATAAATAGGTATTAATCTCTGGGTGGTTTTTTGTATTGTGTTAGTTTTTGAAAACAACTTTTTGGAATTTCTAACTGTATCTAATCGGTGGTCAACACAGCTTTTGTACCTTTTTTTTATTATTATTTTGCATTTTGTGTGGTTTCCATTCAATAAAATAACAAAGAAATTCAACGCAATCTATTTAACATTAACCCCAAATGGAATGTGCGTTTTTATTATCATTATCTCTATCTCATTTTAATTCGTTTGAATTCGAGGAATTCGCGCGTGCTACAAGACTGGTTTAATTTTTTTTAATAAAAATCGTTTCAAGTTCACTTTTGCGTAGAATTTAATTTTCGAATTGGTTACAGGGTTAAATAAATAAAAAAAATGAGGAGAGAAAGAATCGAAAGTCGTATATTTAATCATGTATTAAACATTATCTAATAAATTATGTTACCGTTAACGTTTTGCGCATTTATTTAAATTAGAGTCTAGTTAAGATTGAAAAATTATGTTGTGTAACGTGGTTGTTAAATTAAATAGTACGGGATTATTGTTATAAATTATTTATTTATTTTATTACTTTACCGGCGGCGCCAGAGGGAAATTAATTGATATATTTTATTAATGTTTAAAATTCCGATTATGTACTGTGGGTTTATTTCTTGTTAAATAATTAGTATGAATAACGGGTCAGGTTAAAAGTGGTGCAAGAATGCAATTATTATCTCTTTGCGAACTCGCACCGGGAGTGGCAAAACCTATATAAAACGCTTGGTTTACCATGGCGCCTCTGCTATTAACGTTTGCAACATTAACCTCTTTTGCGATTCATTTGCAACGCAACCATTCGTTATTTGTGGGTGTTTCTGCGAAATTTCAAAAACCATGGGGAAATATCTGTTTGTTTGTATCGTAAGTATTTTATTAACGAAATTAAATTAAGAGAATTTTAAATGTTTTTCGTTTCATTCAAGTCGTCCTTCTAAATCTAACTGGAATTTAATTCGATGATTATACGTTGATTAAACATTGATTTTGCATTGTGCAAGATGTAATTATCATATTTTTGCCATTCATTATTCAAATTTTTTGTGTCAATGTTAACAAGTTATGAGAAAACAATAACTTTTTAAATTAAAACAATATTTTTACTAAAAATTCAAAAAATTATAAAATATTTATTAGTAACATCTACGCCACTGACTTTGTTGTAATTCTTAAAACATTTTTGGATTAAATGATGATTTTTATGTAAAACAAACAATCGTTCCTGAGATAAACAATATTTTGAACTAAAAAACACTAATCCATAAAATTTAACAACTTATAACGTCTATGCCATTGATTAAATAGTAATTTTGAGGATATTCTTGCATTCCTTGATGAATTTTATGGAAAAAAGTACTATTCGTAAGTATCTCCACAAAAAAAGAAACAAAACAGGCAATTTTTTATAACAAAATATTAAAATAGAAATCATTTACCAAATGACTCACTTGCCGCAATGTTTGGCATATATGATATCTGGCAAAGTTTCAAGTGAGATATATAATCCCTAATAGATTAAAGTATGAAATGCAGGAAATGTTACAATTGTAGTCTTATGAAAACTTAGAAAACTTCACAATAACATTACAAAACAATTTAACATAACTTAGATCACTTACGTATCTAAATAAAAAACTTGTTTTGAAAAACGCACTTGCCCCGTATGACTCACTAACCCGCTCTCCCCTAATCGTTCTTGAAATAAAAAATGTTATTGCTAAAATTATTACAAAAATTGTTAAATTTTATGATATCTTCATTTTGGACCCAATAATATCTACGCCACTGACTTTATCATAACTCCGGCTACATTTTTGGATTGCTTGAAGTTTTTTACGTAAAAAAGTACTCTTAGTAAAAAGTTCTAACATTAATTGTTCTTGAGAAAAAAATTATTTTTGGTAGGAACTCTAAAAATTGCAAAATTTCGCGATATCTTCATTTTGCACCCAATAACATCTACGCCACTGATTTTATCATATTTCCGGAAACATTTTTGAATTACTTGAACATTTTTACGTAAACAAGTACTCTTACTAAAAAGTTCTAACACTAATTGTTCTTAAGATAAAAACTATTTTTGCTAGAAACACTAAAAATTGTTAATTTTGCGATATCTTCATTTTACACCCAATAACATCTACGCCACTGACTTTATGATCATTCCGGCTACATCATTGGATTACTTGATGCTTTTTACGTAAAAAAGTACTCTTAGTAAAAAGTTATAACACTAATCGTTCTTGAGATAAAAATATTTCTTTGCTAGGAACTCTAATAATTGCTAAATTGCGCGATATCTTCATTTTGCATCTAATAACACCTACGCCACTGACTTTATCATAATTCCGGATACATTTTTGGATTATTTGAACATTTTTACGTAAAAAAGTACTCTTAGTAAAAAATTCTAACACTAATTGTTCTTGAGATAAAAACTATTTTTGCTAGAAACCCTAAAAATTGTTAATTTTGCGATATCTTCATTTTGCACCCAATAACATCTACGCCACTGACTTTATAATAATTCCGGCTACATTTTTGGATAACTTGAACATTTTTACGTAAAAAAGTACTCTTAGTAAAAAGTTCTAACACTAATTGTTCTTGAAATAAAAACTATTTTTGCTAGAAACACTAAAAATTGTTAATTTTGCGATATCTTCATTTTGCACCGAATAACATCTACGCCACTGACTTTATCATAATTCCGGTTACATTTTTGGATTACTTGAACATTTTTACGTAAAAAAGTACTTTTAGTAAAAAGTCCTAATATTAATTGTTCTTGAGATAAAAATTATTTTTGGTAGGAACTCTAAAAATTGCAAAATTTCGCGATATCTTCATTTTGCACCCAATAACATCTACGCCACTGACTTTATAATAATTCCGGCTACATTTATGGATTGCTTGAACATTTTTACGTAAAAAAGTACTCTTAGTAAAAAGTTCTAACACTGATTGTTCTTGAAATAAAAACTATTTTTCCTAGAAACACTAAAAATTGTTAAATTTCGCGATATCTTCATTTTGCACCCAATAACATCTATGCCACTGACTTTATGATAATTCCGGCTACATCATTGCATTACTTGATGATTTCTACGTAAAAAAATACTCTTAATAAAAAGTTCTAACACTAATTGTTCTTGAGATAAAAATTATTTTTGGTAGGAAATCTAAAAATTGATAAATTTCGCGATATCTTCATTTTGCACCCAATAACATCTACGCCACTGACTTTATCATAATTCCGGCAACATTTTTGGATTACTTGATGCATTTTACGTAAAAAAGTACTCTTAGTAAAAAGTTCTAACATTAATCGTTCTTGAGATAAAAATTATTTTTGCTAGAAACACTAAAAATTGTTAATTTTGCGATATCGTCATTATGCACCCAATAACATCTACGCCACTGACTTTATAATAATTCCGGCTACATTTTTGGATTACTTGAACATTTTTACGTAAAAAAGTACTCTTAGTAAAAAGTNCATTGATTTTGCATTGTGCAAGATGTAATTATCATATTTTTGCCATTCATTATTCAAATTTTTTGTGTCAATGTTAACAAGTTATGAGAAAACAATAACTTTTTAAATTAAAACAATATTTTTACTAAAAATTCAAAAAATTATAAAATATTTACTAGTAACATCTACGCCACTGACTTTGTTGTAATTCTTAAAACATTTTTGGATTAAATGATGATTTTTACGTAAAACAAACAATCGTTCTAAAATCCATGAAATTTAACAACTTATAACACCTATGTCATTGATTAAATAAATTAATTAAATGATTCTGATCCTATTTCGTTGTCGGAGTAGTTTTTGTGAATCCAAAAATTACATTTCATACACTTAAGCTTTATTGCAGAATATGCACCAAACATTTTTGTCATCTTCTAGTGATTCGTAAATGTTTACCAACTCTCCTTAGTCTTTTTGTGTGATATACTGGGTGCACTTTTTTTTTCTCCCTGCTTTTCTGCACAGATTTGATTTAGGTGCTGAGGTAAGTGAGTCAGTAGTGTCTCACTTGCCCCAATGTTGTTATAAAAGAATAAATCTCAAAAAAAAAAAAATAACGATATCTGGCAAAGTTTCAAATGAGATGTATAATTCCTAATGGATTAAAGTATGAAATGCACGAGATGTTACAATTGTAGTCTTATGAAAACTTAGAAAACTTCACAATAACATTACAACACAATTTAACCTAACTTAGATCACTTACGTAACTCACGTTACTCTTACGTGACTCACTAACATATTATATATTAATTAATTATCACAATAACATATTTGCACCCAGTAACATCTACGCCACTGACTTTATCACAATTTCGACTACATTTTTGGATTGCTTGAAGTTTTTTACGTAAAAAAGTACTATTAGTAAAAAGTTTTAACGTTAATTGTTCTTGAGATAAAAATTATTTTTGCTGAAAAATCCAAAAATTGTTAAATTTTGCGATATCTTTATATTGTACCCAGTAACATCTACGCCACTGACTTTATCACAATTTCGGCAACATTTTTGGATCACTTGATAATTTTTACGTAAGAAAGTACTCATAGTAAAAAGTTCTAACATTACTTGTTCTTGAGATAAAAGTTATTTTTGCTGAAAATTAAAAAAATTGTTAAATTTTGCGATATCTTCATATTGCACCCAGTAACATCTGCGCCACTGACTTTATCATAATTCCGGGTACATTTTTGAATTACTTGAACATTTTTAAGTAAAAAAGTACTCTTAATAAAAAGTTCTAACACTAATTGTTCTTGAGATAAAAACTATTTTTGCTAGAAACACTAAAAATTGTTAATTTCACGATATCTTCATATTGCACCCAGTAACATCTACGCCACTAACTTTATAATAATTCCGGCTACATTATTAGATTGCTTGATGCTTTTTACGTAAAAAAGTACTCTTAGTAAAAAGTTGTAACACTAATCGTTGTTGAGATAAAAGTTATTTTTGCTGGAAACTCTAAAAAACTGAAAAAGTTCATAAGTTAATTTCCAAGAAATTTACGGATTTACTTTGATTTTGTAAAAAAATTTGTAGAAGTATTTTGTTTTTAAGAAAAATAACTAGAATAGACCTATTCCCAACATATTTAAAAAAAAATTCCATCATTTTGTAATCATTTTTAAGTACTGAAGATGAAACATTTCTATTTATTGAAAAATTAAGTATTTTGTTGTTTCTCACAAAAAGTTTTTATTTTTTCCATTTTTTTTTTAATTCTTGAGAAATATTGAGAATTGAGAATTCCATCCCTTTTAAAAAGTTCTAACATTAATTGTTCTTGAGATAAAAATTATTTTTGCTAGGAACTCTAAAAATTGTTAAATTTCGCGATAACTTCATTTGGTACCCAATAACATCTACGCCACTGACTTTATCATAATTCTGGTAACATTTTTGGATTGCTTGAACATTTTTACGTAAAAAAGTATTCTTAGTAAAAAGTTCGAACACTAATCGTTCTTGATATAAAAATTATTTTTGCTGGAAACTAAAATTTGTTAAATTTCGCGATGACTTCATTTTGCAAACAGTAACATCTACGCCACTGACTTTATGATAATTCCGACTACATCATTGGATTACTTGATGATTTTTACGTAAAAAAGTACTCTTAGTGAAAAGTTCTAACACTAATTGTTCTTGAGATAAAAACTATTTTTGCTAAAAACACTAAAAATTGTTAATTTTGCGATATCTTCATTTTGCACCCAATAACATCTACGCCACTGACTTTATAATAATTCTGGCTACATTTTTGGATTACTTGAACATTTTTAAGTAAAAAAGTATTTTTAGTAAAAAGTTCTAATATTAATTGTTCTTGAGATAAAGATTATTTTTAGTAGGAACTCTAAAAATTATTAATTTTGCGATATCTTCATTTTGCACCCAATAACATCTACGCCACTGACTTTATAATAATTCCGGTTACATTTTTGGATTACTTGAACATTTTTACGTAAAAAAGTACTCTTAGTAAAAAGTTCTAACACTAATTGTTCTTGAGATAAAAATTATTTTTGGTAGGAAATCTAAAAATTGATAAATTTCGCGATATCTTCATTTTGCACCCAATAACATCTACGCCACTGACTTTATCATAATTCCGGCAACATTTTTGGATTACTTGATGCATTTTACGTAAAAAAGTACTCTTAGTAAAAAGTTCTAACATTAATCGTTCTTGAGATAAAAATTATTTTTGCTAGAAACACTAAAAATTGTTAATTTTGCGATATCGTCATTATGCACCCAATAACATCTACGCCACTGACTTTATAATAATTCCGGCTACATTTTTGGATTACTTGAACATTTTTACGTAAAAAAGTACTCTTAGTAAAACGTTCTAATATTAATTGTTCTTGAGATAAAAATTATTTTTGGTAGGAACTCTAAAAATTGCTAAATTTCGCGATATCTTCATTTTGCACCCAATAACATCTACGCCACTGACTTTATCATAAATCCGGAAACATTTTTGGATTACTTGAACATTTTTACGTAAAAAAGTACTCTTAGTAAAAAGTTCTAATATTAATTGTTCCTGAGATAAAGATTATTTTTAGTAGGAACTCTAAAAATTATTAATTTTGCGATATCTTCATTTTGCACCCAATAACATCTACGCCTCTGACTTTATGATAATTCCGGCTACATCATTAGATTACTTGATGTTTTTTACGTAAAAAAGTACTCTTAGTAAAAAGTTCTAACGCTAATTGTTCTTGAGATAAAAACTATTTTTGCTAAAAACACTAAAAATTGTTAATTTTGCGATATCATCATTTTGCACCCAATAACATCTACGCCACTGACTTTATAGTAATTCCGGTCACATTTTTGGATTACTTGATGCTTTTTACGTAAAAAAGTACTCTTAGTAAAAAGTTCTAATATTAACTGTTCTTGAGATAAAAATTATTTTTGGTAGGAACTCTAAAAATTGCTAAATTTCGCGATATCTTCATTTTGCACCCAATAACATCTACGCCTC
Organism: Onthophagus taurus; assembly: GCF_000648695.1. Taxonomy (NCBI): domain Eukaryota; kingdom Metazoa; phylum Arthropoda; class Insecta; order Coleoptera; family Scarabaeidae; genus Onthophagus; species Onthophagus taurus. Next base: position 138,462 of record NW_019280768.1, on the reverse strand, counting down.
TGAGTTTATGATAATTCCGGGTACATCATTAGATTACTTGATGTTTTTTACGTAAAAAAGTACTCTTAGTAAAAAGTTCTAACACTAATTGTTCTTGAGATAAAAACTATTTTTGCTAGAAACACTAAAAATTGTTAATTTTGCGATATCATCATTTTGCACCCAATAACATCTACGCCACTGACTTTATAATAATTCCGGTAACATTTTTGGATTACTTGAACATTTCTACGTAAAAAAGTACTCTTAGTAAAAAGTTCTAATATTAAGTGTTCTTGAGATAAAAATTATTTTTGGTAGGAACTCTAAAAATTGCAAAATTTCGTGATATCTTCATTTTGCACCCAATAACATATACGTCACTAACTTTATCATAATTCCGGCAACATTTTTGGATTACTTGATGCATTTTACGTAAAAAAGTACTCTTAGTAAAAAGTTCTAACACTAATTGTTATTGAGATAAAAATTATTTTGGTAGAAACACTAAAAATTGTTAAATTTCGCGATATCTTCATTATGCACCCAATAACATCTACGCCACTGACTTTATAATAATTCCGGTTACATTTTTGGATTACTTGAACATTTTTACGTAAAAAAGTACTCTTAGTAAAAAGTTGTAACACTAATCGTTGTTGAGATAAAAGTTATTTTTGCTGGAAACTCTAAAAAACTGAAAAAGTTCATAAGTTAATTTCCAAGAAATTTACGGATTTACTTTGATTTTGTAAAAAAATTTGTAGAAGTATTTTGTTTTTAAGAAAAATAACTAGAATAGACCTATTCCCAACATATTTAAAAAAAAATTCCATCATTTTGTAATCATTTTTAAGTACTGAAGATGAAACATTTCTATTTATTGAAAAATTAAGTATTTTGTTGTTTCTCACAAAAAGTTTTTATTTTTTCCATTTTTTTTTTAATTCTTGAGAAATATTGAGAATTGAGAATTCCATCCCTTTTAAAAAGTTCTAACATTAATTGTTCTTGAGATAAAAATTATTTTTGCTAGGAACTCTAAAAATTGTTAAATTTCGCGATAACTTCATTTGGTACCCAATAACATCTACGCCACTGACTTTATCATAATTCTGGTAACATTTTTGGATTGCTTGAACATTTTTACGTAAAAAAGTATTCTTAGTAAAAAGTTCGAACACTAATCGTTCTTGATATAAAAATTATTTTTGCTGGAAACTAAAATTTGTTAAATTTCGCGATGACTTCATTTTGCAAACAGTAACATCTACGCCACTGACTTTATGATAATTCCGGCTACATCATTGGATTACTTGATGATTTTTACGTAAAAAAGTACTCTTAGTAAAAAGTTCTAACACTAATTGTTCTTGAGATAAAACCTATTTTTGCTAAAAACACTAAAAATTGTTAATTTTGCGATATCTTCATTATGCACCCAATAACATCTACGCCACTGATTTTATCATAATTCCGGAAACATTTTTGGATTACTTGAACATTTTTACGTAAAAAAGTACTCTTAGTAAAAAGTTCTAATATTAATTGTTCTTGAGATAAAAATTACTTTTGGTAGGAACTCTAAAAATTGCTAAATTTCGCGATATCTTCATTTTGCACCCAATAATATCTACGCCACTGATTTTATCATAATTCCGGGAACATTTTTGGATTCCTTGAACATTTTTACGTAAAAAAGTACTGCTAGTAAAAAGTTCTAACATTAATCGTTCTTGAGATAAAAATTATTTTTGCTAGGAACTAAAAATTGATAAATTTCGCGATATCTTCGTTTTGCACCCAGCAACATCTACGCCACTGACTTTATGATAATTCCGGCTACATCATTGGATTACTTGATGCTTTTTACGCAAAAAAGTACTCTTAGTAAAAAGTTCTAACACTAATTGTTCTTGAGATAAAAACTATTTTTGCTAGAAACATTAAAAATTGTTAATTTTGCGATATCTTCATTATGCACCCAATAACATCTACGCCACTGACTTTATCATAATTTCGGATACATTTTTAAATTACTTGAACATTTTTACGTAAAAAAGTACTCTTAGTAAAAAGTGCTAATACTAATTGTTCTTGAGATAAAAACTATTTTTGCTAGAAACACTAAAAATTGTTAATTTTGCGATATCTTCATTTTGCACCCAATAACATCTACGCTACTGACTTTATCATAATTTCGGATACATTTTTAAATTACTTGAAGATTTTTACGAAAAAAAGTACTCTTAGTAAAAAGTTCTAACACTGATTGTTCTTGAGATAAAAACTATTTTTGCTAGAAACACTAAAAATTGTTAATTTTGCGATATCTTCATTTTGCACCCAATAACATCTACGCCACTGACTTTATAATAATTCCGGTTACATTTTTGGATTACTTGAACATTTTTACGTAAAAAAGTACTCTTAGTAAAAAGTTCTAATATTAATTGTTCTTGAGATAAAACAACAAAAATTATTTTTGGTAGGAACTCTAAAAATTGCAAAATTTCGCGATATCTTCATTTTGGACCCAATAACATCTATGCCACTGACTTTATAATAATTCCGGCTACATCATTGGATTACTTGATGATTTTTACGTAAAAAAGTACTCTTAGTAAAAAGTTCTAACGCTAATTTTTCTTGAGATAAAAAGTACTTTTGCTAGAAACATTAAAAATTGTTAATTTTGCGATATCTTCATTATGCACCCAATAACATCTATGTCACTGACTTTATGATAATTCCGGCTACATCATTGGATTACTTGATGATTTTTTCGTAAAAAAGTACTCTTAGTAAAAAGTTCTAATATTAACTGTTCTTGAGATAAAAATTATTTTTGGTAGGAACTCTAAAAATTGCAAAATTTCGCGATATCTTCATTTTGCACCCAATAACATCTACGCCACTGACTTTATAATAATTCCGGTTACATTTTTGGATTACTTGAACATTTTTACGTAAAAAAGTACTCTTAGTAAAAAGTTCTAACACTAATTGTTCTTGAGATAAAAACTATTTTTGCTAGAAACACTAAAAATTGTTAATTTTGCGATATCTTCATTTTGCACCCAATAACATCTACGCCACTGACTTTATAATAATTCCGGTTACATTTTTGGATTACTTGAACATTTTTACGTAAAAAAGTACTCTTAGTAAAAAGTTCTAACACTAATTGTTCTTGAGATAAAAACTATTTTTGCTAGAAACACTAAAAATTGTTAATTTTGCGATATCTTCATTTTGCACCCAATAACATCTACGCCACTGACTTTATAATAATTCCGGTTACATTTTTGGATTACTTGAACATTTTTACGTAAAAAAGTACTCTTAGTAAAAAGTTCTAACACTAATTGTTCTTGAGATAAAAACTATTTTTGCTAGAAACACTAAAAATTGTTAATTTTGCGATATCTTCATTTTGCACCCAATAACATCTACGCCACTGACTTTATAATAATTCCGGTTACATTTTTGGATTACTTGAACATTTTTACGTAAAAAAGTACTCTTAGTAAAAAGTTCTAACACTAATTGTTCTTGAGATAAAAACTATTTTTGCTAGAAACACTAAAAATTGTTAATTTTGCGATATCTTCATTTTGCACCCAATAACATCTACGCCACTGACTTTATAATAATTCCGGTTACATTTTTGGATTACTTGAACATTTTTACGTAAAAAAGTACTCTTAGTAAAAAGTTCTAACACTAATTGTTCTTGAGATAAAAACTATTTTTGCTAGAAACACTAAAAATTGTTAATTTTGCGATATCTTCATTTTGCACCCAATAACATCTACGCCACTGACTTTATAATAATTCCGGTTACATTTTTGGATTACTTGAACATTTTTACGTAAAAAAGTACTCTTAGTAAAAAGTTCTAACACTAATTGTTCTTGAGATAAAAACTATTTTTGCTAGAAACACTAAAAATTGTTAATTTTGCGATATCTTCATTTTGCACCCAATAACATCTACGCCACTGACTTTATAATAATTCCGGTTACATTTTTGGATTACTTGAACATTTTTACGTAAAAAAGTACTCTTAGTAAAAAGTTCTAACACTAATTGTTCTTGAGATAAAAACTATTTTTGCTAGAAACACTAAAAATTGTTAATTTTGCGATATCTTCATTTTGCACCCAATAACATCTACGCCACTGACTTTATAATAATTCCGGTTACATTTTTGGATTACTTGAACATTTTTACGTAAAAAAGTACTCTTAGTAAAAAGTTCTAACACTAATTGTTATTGAGATAAAAATTATTTTGGTAGAAACACTAAAAATTGTTAAATTTCGCGATATCTTCATTATGCACCCAATAACATCTACGCCACTGACTTTATAATAATTCCGGTTACATTTTTGGATTACTTGAACATTTTTACGTAAAAAAGTACTCTTAGTAAAAAGTTCTAATATTAATTGTTCTTGAGATAAAAATTGTTTTTGGTAGGAACTCTAAAAATTGCTAAATTTCGCGATATCTTCATTTTGCACCCAATAACATCTATGCCGCTGACTTTATGATAATTCCGGCTACATCATTGGATTACTTGATGATTTTTTCATAAAAAAGTACTCTTAGTAAAAAGTTCTAACACTAATTGTTCTTGAGATAAAACCTATTTTTGCTAAAAACATTAAAAATTGTTAATTTTGCGATATCTTCATTTTGCACCCAATAACATCTACGCCACTGACTTTATCATAAATCCGGAAACATTTTTGAATTACTTGATCATTTTTACGTAAAAAAGTACTCTTAGTAAAAAATTCTAACACTAATCGTTCTTGAGATATTCTTATATAAGTATTTTATACCAAAAAACTCATGAAATTTGAGTATCTCTTCATTTAACAACATGCAACATCTACACCACTCATTAATTAATTATTTTGGAGATATTTCTGAACTCCTCGATAAATTTTACGAAAAAAAGTAGTCTTAGTTTATTTTTGCATTTTAAACAAATTCGGAAAAGTGAAAGTTAAACATTATTTAAAACTCAAAATTTCTTCCACACATTAGAAAGCGAACGAAAAAAAATCCAAATTGGTCTCACGTAAACCTCAATCATCACAGACATTAGAAACGACACTCAACTTAGTTTCTATTTTATTTCTAATTCAGTTTGAATTGATAAAAACTATTTTTGCTAGAAACACTAAAAATTGTTAATTTTGCGATATCTTCATTTTGCACCCAATAACATCTACGCCACTGACTTTATCATAAATCCGGAAACATTTTTGGAATACTTGAACATTTTTACGTAAAAAAGTACTCTTAGTGAAAAGTGCTAACACTAATCGTTCTTGAGATAATCATTTTTTGCTAGGAACTCTAAAAATTGTTAAATTTTGCGATATCTTCACTTTGCAGTTAATAACATTTACGCCACAGACTTTATCATAAATCCGGAAACATTTTTGAATTACTTGAACATTTTTACGTAAAAAAGTACTCTTAGTAAAAAATTCTAACACTAATCGTTCATGAGATATTCTTATAAGTATTATGTACCAAAAAACTCATGAAATTTGAGTATCTCTTCATTTAACAACATGCAACACTCATTAATAATTTTGGGGATATTTCTGAATTCCCCAAAATATTGTAGTTAAAAGTTCTAAAACTAATCGTTCTTGAGATAAAATTTGTTTTACATTATTATTTATTTTTACATTTTAAACAAAATCGGAAAAGTGAAAGTTAAACATTATTTAAAACTCAAAATTTCCTCCACACATTAGAAAGCGAACAAAAAAAAATCCAAATTGGTCTCACGTAAACCTCAATCATCACAGACATTAGAAACGACACTCAACTTAGTTTCTATTTTATTTCTAATTCAGTTTGAATTCATTTTTAGTTTTTACTTCACCTCAACTCGATCTTTTCGCAACACAGCAACCCGGCAATTCTCCAAGATAGCCGAGATTTACCAAAAGTTGATGGAGCTTTCGGATTTCTTTATCGAACCGAAGATGGTATCGCCCATGCTGCGAAAGGCGAACAAGATGGATCTGTTAGAGGGAGATTTACTTATACAGATCCAACAGGGTTGAAAGTTAATTATAATTATAACGCCGGATCTAGAGTTACTCCAAAATATAATTATAACGAACCTTTAACGTCTTATGAACAAAATCGTTATAATAATAATAATAATAATAATAAGGTTCAAACTCAAAATGATGTTGGTTATGAGGATGATGGAAGTTATAGGGAGAATCAACCAATTTATCAACAAACACAACAACCGATTTATCAACAACCTCAACAACCGGTTTATCGAGAAACTCCTCAAAATGTTTATCAAAATCAACAACCGATTTATCAAGATCAAGGTGATGATCAAAGGAGTCGACCTCCACATTTAAGGGCAAGAAATAATTATTAAACATTCAAAAAGGTTTCCAATTTTGCATAATATGTTACCATTAATTCGCCAAAAAGTACAAAACTAACATTTTTATATTATTAGATTTAAAAATAAAAACTTCTTTCACAACATAAATTTTTTTTCAACGGTCCCTTAAAGTCGAAAAGTGGATGTTTAATAATTTCATGTTATTTGTGTAGTCGCGTGATCGATTTGTACCAATTATTATTATTATTTGTGGAATTAACATGTGGTGAACTTAAACTTAAACCCTTAAACATCGGGTTCTTTTCGTCTAAAATAAGTATTAATTAAAGTCAGCTGCTTAAATTTTTTTATAGGAAGAATATATATAAGTAGTTTGATCTCACGGTAACATCCTATAATATAATACGGGCTTTCCGCTTTCGATAAAGTTCCCACCGCGATGTGGTACAAGTTCAAGTGCAATTCAGATATGGAGGGTACCGAAAAGAGGTGTTAAAATCCACCCTGCTGCGATCAAAACTTTCAAATCGATTTCAATCACTTTTATTTAACCGAATTCTTAAGAGATGTTTTTCTTGTAATATCCAGGTAGGTAATTGCCCTCAACACGGTTCATTAAACACCTTAGCTACCGAATTTTTACAACTCATGCATCGTTGATTACAAATACGTAATTACTAAGGAAATTTTTTGGCTTTTTCGTCGGTATCTTTGAACCCGGTTTAAGTTTTTACCTCAAATTTTGTAAAACTCTTTGTAAAACACCGCAGAGTCGACACAAATTTTGTAAATTTAATCCTTATTATTTAAAAAAAATCAACAAAATTATATTAACATTTTTTTGCACACCCCTCTCTCTCTGTTACTAAAAACGACAATATAAAATCACCACCCCGAGGGCATCGGCTTAATAAAACTGGGGCCGAAGGACCGTTTAGTTTAAGGATTAGCTTCCATTCTTTATGGCGATTGTCGAAAACATGGCGAAGGGATCCGATTTTGCCTCTGGCGAATTTATTTTTTTATTTAATAAAGTAAAATCTAAACCACATCCAACTTAAAATAAAAAATTAATAATCAAATTGATTATTTTTTTTTAAATTATTTAAACATAAATAAAATTTATTCCTCCCCAACAATCAAAAAGATTAAATTTCAGGGTGATAATAATTTAAATGCACCGCTTATGATTGTGACAGTTAGACATTTCTATTTTTCTCTCTTTCTACTTGAAGAGAGATTATAATATTTAGGATTAAGCGTTTTTTTTTTTCTTTTCGGCTACCATGTTTGCAAATGGGGTGGGTTTGGTTTTGCGGCTTTGCGTTTCGCAGAAGGAAGAGTATCTGACTGGTTTTGACTCGAAAAGTACCGTTACCGTTACATTTTAAGTTATACCTGAAGGATTAAAAAATAAAATGTTTTTAAATTATCAAAAAAAAGATTACCTGAAGTTATTAATTTAAAATTTTTTTTGCTACATCCATAAAAATTGTTAAATTTCGTGACTTTATGATAATTCAGGGTACATTTTTGAATTACTCGACGATTTTTACGTAAAAAAGTACTCCTAATAAAAAGTTCTAACACTAATTGTTTTTGAGATAAAAATTATTTTGGTAAAAACACTAAAAATTGTTAAATTTCGCGATATCTTCATTATGCACCCAATAACATCTACGCCATTGACTTTATAATAATTCCGGCTACATTTTTGGATCACTTGAACATTTTTACGTAAAAAAGTACTCTTAGTAAAAAGTTCTAATATTAATTGTTCTTGAGATAAAGATTATTTTTGGTAGGAACTCTAAAAATTGTTAATTTTGCGATATCTTCATTTTGCACCCAATAACATCTACGCCAATGACTTTATCATAATTCCGGCTACATTTTTGGATTACTTGAATAAATTTCGCGATTTTGCACCCAGTAACATCTACGCCACTGACTTTATCATAATCTGAGTAGGTTTTTTGATTACTTGATGCTTTTTACGTAAAAAAGTACTCTTAGTAAAAAACTTATTTACTAAGATTAAATTATTATTGCTAAAAACTCTAAAAATTGTTAAATTTCGCGATATCTTCATTTTGCACCCAGTAACATCTACGCCACTGACTTTATCATAATTCCAGCAACATTTTTGGATTCCTTGATGGATTTTACGCAGAAAAGTACTCTTGGTAAAAAGTTCTAAAACTAATCATTCTTGAGATAAACACTTTTATTGTTAAATCCACTAAAAATTGTAAAATTTCGCGATATCTTCATTATTGCACCCAGTAACATCTCCGCTACTGACTTAATTACGATTTCAGGAACATTTTGGGATTAATCGATGATTTTTATGTAAAAAAGGACTCTTAGTAAAAAGTGCCAACAATAATCGTTCTTGAGATAAACAATATTTTGTACTAAACAACTCTAAAATTTACGAAATATGATTATAAAGTGAAATTTCCTTAACTCGAACTTCTATATCTCGAATAATTTTCGTAAGCTCAAGCTTTTGACTAGGTTTCAAATGTGTTTTTATCTCTCTAAGTCTAATTTCCCTAACTCGAACTGAACTACTATGGAATTTCTTCAACTTTTACTTCTATAAGTTGAATTTACCAAAGAATAAAATATTCGAATCCGCTCTGTAAGTAATTTTAACTACAGAATCTAACCACATAGACTCTGGCTCAGAAACTACAGACTCTTGAATAAAAACAAACCTAATGTTCTTATTGTTGCAGAATCAGATGAGGGTGGACAGATAACTGATAAATGTCTGATAATCTTGAAAATGAAATACTTATCGCTGTGCCTAAATTTGATGAAGCTTATTCCTCTTTTAGAAAGCTTGGAACCTTTGTATTATCAAGAGATAATGTTCTAGATAATATTCATAATTCTTTATTTTATTTAATAGAAGATTTTTTCGACAAAGAGCGGTTGTCCACTTTAAGATAAAAGAAAATTACGGATTACTTTAAAAAACTTGCTTAATTTTCTACTTACAATAGTGTTAAGGTTTCTGTTTTAAATATACGTATTAGAAAAATACATTACTAATTTTTCTCTAACTCGAATTCTCCATAACTCGAAGTTTTCTTCCGCTCCCTTAGTGATTCAAGTTAAGGGAATTTCACTGTATCTTCATTTAACAACTTGTAACATCTACGCCACTCATTCAATGATAATTCAGTGTAACATAAGCAGTGTACAATAGTCACATTAATGAAACTTATTTTGTAACATCGTCCTTGATATCTTTTTACATCATGCCTGATATATCTTAGATCATAGGCTTTGTGACGGATCGGACAAGTTAGAGCATGATGTATATATTTTTTTTTATTAGTCAGCAATCACACGTTGAGTTGAGTTGGTATTAAGAATTTTTTACAGCTTGAATCTGTAGAATCTGCTATCATCGGCAGTTTCAGCCAGAGTAAAGAATAAACCTCTTTTCCGACAAAGACCAGTGCCAGATAACGACTTGTCTTAAGACAAATTCAGACATCTTGTCGTCCCCGATCTCTTAATATTATTTACGATATCTCGCAACACTGCCTTTATCACCAAAGTCTTCATCATATCATTGGCAGGTCTTGGTCTGTTTCACCTGGTCCATCCTTTCTAGATGGCCGAGTCACCTTAACCTATTGATTTTAATGGATTGTACAATATTCGGTACTTCTTAGAGCCGGTACAACTCAAAGTTGTAAAGAAGGAAGATTTGGTACTTGCCTACTATCTCTTCACAGTATGTTGATAGTCTGTCATAAAGTATGTAGGCTAACACTTTATATGCAACACTTAGGTTTGGTTAGATTTGGTATCCCTTCTTATGTATAGGCACGATTATATCTATGTTCTAGTCTTTTGGGAGTTTTAAGTGCTTCCAGATTAATTCCACCAGCTTACAAGCAAACTAATATATAAATTGTAGGATAACGTTAAGAACAAAATGGAAGAAAGGATACATATAAGAAGATATCCAATTTAACGTTTATTTAAATTAAATCAAAAATGTTATAATTTCTCCTTTCAAAAGCAATTTTAAAGGAGCTATTACGATATCGGTAAATAATTGACCTTAAGTACTACACTATGTGAGGGTTAAAAAGCCACGACATACGTTGCAAATTTGCTAAGCTTTGTTGCGTACGAACAATCACCCAGGGTTCTTAAAAGCGTTCGAGAGCACGCGGGGTTAAAATAAAGGGTGAAAACAATGCGGTTGAGAGAATCACTAAAATTGTAGCCGTTTTTTTTTTTCGTTTTCTTTCACAGACTTTTAAAGATGAGAGTTTTGATTGTTTATTGTTTTAAAGTTTTGTGTTGTTGGTTACTATGAAGGGGTTGGCTCACTTCATCCGACCCGACCAAATCATTAAGAAAAGAACGACCGTTATTAAAGAATCTAATAAGAAGAAATTTGCGATTTAGTTAAAGGTGTGCCCGAAATGGAAAGTTGTAAGATTAAGTCAAGCGGAGTAAATTTAAATAGAGCTAGAAAATGTGTAGATTTAGAAAAAACATTTTTAAGACCACTGAGTAGAGCAATTTCTAAGCTAAATATAGAGGTGTAGAAGTAGGAGAAACACCTACACTATCTAAGGTAATACTGCGTTGGATACAATGAATAAATTCCTTAAAGAATTTTCTTAAAATTTTTTTTAAACAATATAGATTTATTTTTTTTTATAAAAATCAACTCAATTTACCTTTCCAGCTCAAGAAATAAATGAAACCTTGACATTAATAATTCACATATATGATTGTATGTAATCTAGAAAGTTCGATAAAAAGTGATAATCAAATTTTTTTATATTCTAATCTTATAATATAGAATTCTTTATTTTTGAAATAACCAAAAAGTTAAGATTTTAACATTTCTAATTGGAGGAAATTGATAAATTTCTTGGTGACCCAAAAAAGCTTCCTGCTTTAAGCAGGAAATCCGAAATGCCATCAAACTCGAAAACAAAGCGTACACGAACTTAAAGAACCAGGGAGTGGTACCAATCAGGGTCGTAACGTTTACAAGGTTGCCCTTTCCATATAAAACGCCCGTTTACTCTCTTTTCCGTTGTAGTCACAGTTTACCATTTGAAGTAGACTGATTTAATCATCAAAAAAATGTTTCAATTCGTAAGTTTTCTTCCTTTTTTTATTCAAAATAACTTTCTTTCCATTATTTCTTTTGATTTAGTTATTAGTAACGTCCTCAATAATCCTTGCGGTTTCATCGCAACAAAAATATGGTGATAGTAGAGATATAGCAATTTTAAAAGAACAAAGATATTTATCTGGAGATGGAACTTTTGGTGCTACGTATCAACAAGAGGATGGGGTCCAATTTAAAGAAGAAAGTGACGCTGCTGGAAATCGAGTAGGAACTTACTCGTACGTTGATCCAAATGGACAAAGAAGAACCGTTTCTTATACGGCTGGTAAAAATGGTTTTCAAGCAACTGGGGATGGGATCCCTCAAGCGCCACCTACACAACTTCCGGTGGCACCTCAACCCCAATATACACCTCTTCCACAATATAATTCACCGGATTATCAAGCTCCACAACAACAATATAAGCCACAACAAAGTTATCAACAACCTCAACAAAATTATCAACCCCAACAAAATTATCAACCTCAACAAACTTATCAACAACCTCAACAAACTTATCAACAACCACAACAAACTTATCAACAACCACAACAAACTTATCAACCTCAACAAACTTACCAACAACCTCAACAAACTTATCAACAACCACAACAAACTTATCAACAACCACAACAAACTTATCAACCTCAACAAACTTACCAACAACCCCAACAAACTTATCAACAACCTCAACAACAATATCAACCGACCTACACAACGACGCCTTCCCCACACAGATTTTTACCACCAGGAAAATTATCTTTGAATAGATCACCAGATGGTTTTAGTTACAGTTTTCAAAAATCGTAATTTATAATTATTATTTTTTGTACGATAAAAAGCTAGTAATTATTGTAATTGTATAATAATATGATGATTGATTGTATGCTAGTGATACTCGTAATGATGATTAAAAAAGACTATAAATTAATTTTTATTAAAAAAAAAAGTTCGTTTTTGTACACCGCTTACAATTAGATATCCTTGGCACTAATTGAATAAACGTGAGTATCCTGCAGGAATTTTTTTTGACCCGATTCTTTTGTACCAAGAATGTTAATGCAAAAACGAAAAGGATATTGACACAAATAGGATGTTGATATAAAAAAAGATGTCGATTCAAAAAGAATGTGAATATTAACACAAAAAGAATGTCGATACAAGAATGTTAATACAAAGAGTTGTATTACAAGCAGAAGTTGTCTTTTCTATAAATAGAAAACTAACCGGAGTTTAAAAAGTCCTTGAAGATTTTTTTTATAATTAATAAGAGAGTAATGTATAACAATAAAATCGAAATTAAGTTTAAATTAATCATTTGATGGGTAAAAATGATTAAAAAAGTAATTAAGTCAGTTGTCAAAGTTTGGTGGTAGCACTGCCTTTCAAATTTGACATATCTAATATGTCACATTTCATTAAAAATTATAGGAGTACATCTTTTAAATTAAATAATAAATATATATTATATTATTCCTTAGAATAGTTTTAAAAATGCCGAAGTGTTCAATTAAATCACAGTTTTACAACAAAATGTAAAGATTTTGAGTACCGTAATTAAATTCAGTAGTGTATATTGGGTTGCCTAATTCTCATAAGCGTTAATTACTTTAAATAATTTTGGTACATATAGATAATACTCCTTATCATTCTCAGTAAGTAGATAAAGCTTAATTTTTCTACACAAAAACAATAATATAAGAAAATGATTAATCAGAAATAACATACCTTTCAAAAAAATCATTTTGGGAAATATTTCCATTGTTATTAAGTTAAAATTTCCTTCCTCTAAACTCCTGCGTTATCATCCCATTGAATTATTCATCCCATTATCGTGGGTTTTCTTAAAAATGTGTTATAATAAACATGTTCAATCCAGTTCCAATTATATTGCAGATGTATAGGAAAAAGTATGAACCTAAAAAAAAAACATAGAAAAAAAAAAATTTAAAAATCGTTGATAATTGATTTACCTCCATATTTCTCCAATAACTTTAAAGTTAAATCTATTATTATAATTTCTTTTAATACTTTTAAAACGTAGAGGTTAAAGACGCAAAATTGACAGTTCAAATAAAAAGTACATAACCTCACTTATTATTAGGAGAAAAATGTTATTGTATTTATCATAAAATATAGTTTAAATGTTTTTTTTATAAATTTTCGGTACTAATAATTAATTTAACGATTAATTTACAAAGAGAATAAAATAAAATTTAAACTTACAGCGAAATTTTTCGGTAGTATTCTATAGGTTAACTTTATAGTTTTGTTCATAGATGGAGCTTTAATTTTAATATTTATTAATTTTAACGATATAAATATTAAATTCGTTCCTTTAATTACCATTAAGCCTTATTTTTTTATATATAGAAGCGATTAGAATATGGAATTTATCGAGAAAGAGAATTTACCTCTCTCAATTCGAATCTCCTAAAACATTAAGAAGTTGCATAATCGTGTACTATAACTCTTATTACATTTATTTATCTTATTACCTTTACAGTTACAATAAACTTGTGATATAAATCATAAAGATTGAGGAATTTTGAATTTTAGAACAGGGAATTTTGTTATATCACGTTTTAAAACGAATGTATATGGGAAAAAAGTATGAACTTCTGCAAAGAAAAAAACAAATAAAAGGGAAATTATCATTGATAATTGATTTACCTCCAGATTTCTCCAATAACTTCAAAGTTAATTCTATTATTATAATTTCTTTTAATACTTTTAAAACGTGAGGTTAAAGACGCCAAATTGACAGCTCAAATAGAAAGTACATAACCTCACTTATTATTAGGAGGAAAATTTTATTGTTTTTATCATAAAATATACTTTTTAGAGTGATTTAAGTGTTTTTTTTATGAATTTTTGGTACCAATAATGAATTTAACGATTAATTTACAAAAAGAATAAAATAAAATAATTTAAACTTACAGCGAAATCTTTCGGTAGTATTCTATTGGTTAACTTCATAGTTTTGTTCATAGATGGCGCTTTAATTGTAATATTTAGAAAAAAGTATGAACCTCTGCAAAGAAAAAAAATTATAAAGGGAAATTATTATTGATAATTGATTTACCTCCAGATTTCTCCAATAATTTCAAAGTTAATTCTATTATTATAATTTCTTTTAAAACGTAGAGATTAAAGACGTCAAATTGACAGTTCAAATAGAAATTTGATTTATTATTAGGAGAAAAATATTATTATTTTTATCATAAAATGTAGTTTTTAGCGTGATTTAAGTATTTTCTTTTATAAAATTTCGGTACCAATAATTAATTTAATTAATTTACAAAAAGAATAGAATAAAATAAAATTTAAACTTACAGCGACATCTTTCGATTGGTTAACTTTGTAGTTTCGTTCATAGATGGAGCTTTATTTTTAATAAAATTAATATTTATTAATTTTAACGCTATAAATATTAAATTGTTTACTTTAATTACCATTAAACCTAATTTTTTTATATATAAAAGGGATTAGAATATGGAATTTATCGAGAAGAAGAATTTACCACTCTCATTTCGGATCTCCTAAAATAACCTAAAACATTAAGAAATTGCATAATCAGGTATTTAAAATTAAGAAAAGAGATTTTTTTACATTTATTTATCTAATTACCTTTAGAGTTGCAATAAACTTCTGATATAAATCATAACGATTAGGAAATTTTGAATTTTAGAACAGGGAATTTTATTACATCACGTTTATGTCAAATTAAACGTCACTTTGACATAAAAGTGACGTTTTCGTTATCAAAAAAGGTAAAATTTAGTTTTTGGTTTTATATTTTATGCAAAAAGTATTGAAACATGAAAAATCTGCATTTACTTATACTTTATACTTTAAAATGATAATTTTTGAGTGTTTTAATCTTACGTAAACAGCATAACTAAAGTTCAATTTTGATTATAACTTTCAAAGCTGAACCCATACAGATTTACAACAAGATTTCGCGTCTTTAACTGCAAAGTACACAATTCTCTCGTCTAAAACTTTCCCTCGCTCGAGTTTAGACAATATAATGGAGTAGTAAAACGAGGAATAGATTTTGCCAATTAAAATTTTCACTGAAAACGATTCTAACGCAATTTAGCTAATTTTTTCAGTGTTGGATATGTAAATGTTTGAAATGTGATTACGGAAGACGTTGAATCGTTTTTACAGCTTAGAGAAAGGGACGTTTCTGATTATCTAACCTAATTAACATTTTATTTCTATTTTAAGCAAATAAAATCCCACCCATTTAATGATTGGGAATAAATTGTTAAAGATCGACTCTCATTAATACAGATCACGCCATTTCAAAATATGCCTATAAACAACCCACATTCAATGTCACAAAGAAACAACAACTCTCACTTCTTATTCTTAACTCACCGTTTATTCAACGACCTAAGAATTCGATAATGTTAAGATTAAGCAACGCAAAAAAAATCGTCCAAGTCCGACTTGAACTTGAACGATGAATGTGCATAAAAAGATTAATAAAAAAAAATTCTTTCAAACAGGAACTAATTTTTTTGTTTGAATTTTAAAATGAAATTAATTATTAATTAAAATAGAAAGACTTGATGGTTTAATTGGGGCAAATGAAAAGGTAAACTTCTCCCACGTTTATTCCATAATAATCCATTAACAATATCGTGTTACAACAGCCCCTATTGTTTTATTAGAATCGCGAGAAAGGGAAAAAATCAATCAGTGTTTTGTAAATCGTGTCTGAAAAGTTGAGTGAAAAGCACGTGGTGGGATTTTTATAAAGTGAGGTATACGGCAGCGCGCGACCAACTCATTTCAAAACGTCTTGTAGTCTTGAGGAGGTCATATCATGGTAGGTTTAACTAATTAATATTAAATCATTTCAATAAATCGATATAAAATTGGTGGTTTTTGGTGAGACATTAAAGTGAGATCATTTATAAATGTTTATGTTTATGTAAGAGGTAAAAATGCAAGTTCATCGAGATTGTGATTCAAAATTTAAACGAGGTAAAAGTGTTTTCTTCAGGTATGTTTATAAGAAATTGTTTTCAACAATAAATTCAATCCATGATGTTATTATAATACAGTAGTTGTAAAGGTTAGAATTGTCATAAAATTAATAAAAAAATCGTTTCCAAGATTACATCAACTTAAAAACAAGAAATGTCATCTTAAAGTTTAAAAAGCTAACGTCACATTAAAATTTATGATGCCAACTTAACACTTAATGTCAAGGTTACGACCTCTTAAAATTGACAAATGTCATTTTGACGTTAGAAATGTTACCGTTAAGTTAGAATGTCATATTGAAATTAATGCTGCCAACTTAAGAATAAGAAACGTCATTTTGAAGTTAATATCAACTTAATAGGATATATCGTGTCCAAGGTTGCGTCAATTAAGAACTGTCATATTAAAATTTATGATGCCAACTTCACACATAACATCGTTTTCAAGGTTACGACATCTTAAGACTGACAGATGTCATTTTGACGTTAAAAAAGTTACTGTCAAGGTAGTAATGTCACATTGAAACTAATGCTGCCAACTTAATAGAAAATGTTGTTTCCAAGATTATGAAATGTAGCAAATAGGAAATGTTAGATTTGTGTTTAAACTGTTAACGTCAAAGTGAACTGTCATATTGATGCATAAACGTCAAATTCAAGTCCTTGTCGTCTTAAGAATAAGAAACGTCATTTTGAGGTTAATATCAACTTAATAGGAAATATCGTTTCTAAGGTTGCGTCAATTTAAGAACAGGAAATGTCATTTTAAGTAAACTGTTAACGTCAATTTAGAACTGTCACACATAATGTCATTTCCAAGGTTACGACGTCTTAAGACTGACAAATGTCATTTTGACGTTAGAAAAGTTACTCTCAAGGTAGTAATGTCACGTTGAAACTAATGCTGCCAACTTAATAGAAAATGTTAAGTCTTTTATTTAAACTGTTAACGTCCAGGTAGAACTGTCATATTGATACATCGACGTCAATGTCACTTTCAAGTTTAAGACGTCAAATTCAAAGTAGGTATTTTATTCTAAAGTTAAAAAAATATCAACCTCAAAGTAGAAAACACAATTGAAGTTTTAATAAATCTTAACTTTAAAGTAAGACATTTCTGAATGTTAAAAAGTCATTTTCAACTTCAAGGTAGAAAATATCAATGAAGTTCTAATAAAATGTCAATGCCATTCTACCCACTTTGAAGTTTAAGACTAAGATTTTCAAAGTAAGATTTTTTATTTTAAAACTAAATAAAATGTCAACGTCAAAGTAGGAAATACAATTGAAGTTTTAATAAATCCCAACTTCAAAGTAGAGCAGTTTTGTATGTTAGAAACGTCATTTTGAAGTTTAATATGTTAGCTAATGAATAGGACTTTAATGTAGGGTCAATTTCAAGGTGGAAAATATCAATGAAGTTTTAATTAAATGTCAACGTCAATGTGACTCACTCCACTTTGACGTTTAAGATGTCATCTTCAAAGTAAGATTTTTTATTTTAAAGCTAAATAAAATGTCAACTTCAAAGTAGGAAATATAATTGAAGTTTTAATAAATCCCAACTTCAAAGTAAGACAATTTTAAATATAACCTAATATAAACTAATGAATAAGAATTTCAAAGTAGAAAATATTAATGAAGCTTTAATAAAATGTCAACGTCAATGTTACTTATGTCATTTTGAAGTTTACCATGTCAGTTTAAGCATGGGGTATCTTATTTTCAACATTAATAAAAAGTCAACCTGAAAGTAGAAAATGCAATTGAAGTTTTAATTAATCCCAACTTCAAAATAAAACATTTTCCAAGTGTTGGAAATGTCATTTTGAAGTTTAATATTTGATGGTAACACTCGGGAAATGGAGGATATTACAAAAAAACTTTTAGAACAAAAGTTGTAGAAAATTGTATTCCTAACAATATTAGTCTCTTGCACTTTTGCTCTCAGATGCATAGATATCGAGAAAAATACGAAGATATGAAAATTTGATGAATTTTGTTATTTTACTAGTTGATAGCAAAAATTGGGAAATGGAGGATATTACAAAAAAACTTTTGGAACAAAAGTTGTAGCAAATTGTATTCTTAACAATATTGCTCACTTGCACTTTTGCTCTCAGATGCATAGATATCGAGAAAAATATGAAAATTTGATGAATTTTGTTATTTTACTAGTTGATAGTAACACTTGGGAAATGGAGGATATTACAAAAAAACTTTTGGAACAAAAGTTGTAGCAAATTGTATTCTTAACAATATTGCTCACTTGCACTTTTGCTCTCAGATGCATAGATATCGAGAAAAATATGAAAATTTGATGAATTTTGTTATTTTACTAGTTGATAGTAACACTTGGGAAATGGAGGATATTACAAAAAAACTTTTGGAACAAAAGTTGTAGCAAATTATATTCTTAACAATATTGCTCTCTTGCACTTTTGCTCTCAGATGCATAGATATCGAGAAAAATACGAAAATATGAAAATTTGATGAATTTTGTTATTTTACTAGTTGATGGTAACACTTGGGAAATGGAGGATATTACAAAAAAACTTTTGGAACAAAAGTTGTAGCAAATTGTATTCCTAACAATATTGCTCTCTTGCACTTTTGCTCTCAGATGCATAGATATCGAGAAAAATACGAAAATATGAAAATTTGATGAATTTTGTTATTTTACTAGTTGATGGTAACACTTGGGAAATGGAGGATATTACAAAAAAACTTTTGGAACAAAAGTTGTAGCAAATTGTATTCCTAACAATATTGCTCTCTTGCACTTTTGCTCTCAGATGCATAGATATCGAGAAAAATACGAAAATATGAAAATTTGATGAATTTTGTTATTTTACTAGTTGATGGTAACACTTGGGACATGGAGAATATTACAAAAAAACTTTTGGAGCAAAAGTTGTAGCAAATTGTATTCCTAACAATATTGCTCTCTTGCACTTTTGCTCTCAGATGCATAGATATCAAGAAAAATACGAAAATATGAAAATTTGATGAATTTTGTTATTTTACAAGTCGTTAATAACATTCGGGATACAAATCATTATGTAAAAAAATTTTTAGAGGAAAAGTTGTAGCAAATTGTATTCCTTACAACATTGCTCTTTTGTACTTTTCCTCTCAGATGCATCTGATAGGGTATCTTATTTTCAACATTAATAAAAAGTCAACCTCAAAGTAAGGCAATCATTGAAGTTTTAATAAAATGTCAACATCAATGTCACTTGTGTCATTTTAAAGTTTACAACAAGTTAAAGTAGAAAATATTGAAGTTTCAATTAATCTCAACTTCAAAATAGGAAATGTTAAAAAACGTCATTTTAACATTTAATGTGTTTTTAAGGTAAAATATTTATAAAAGTCAAGATCAATTCGAAGATATTTTAGATGATTATAGTTTTAGTGACTTCAAGTTTAAGACGTTGGCTATACTGTCATTTTTATTTTGATGTTAAATAAAACGTCAACGTCAAAGCAAATCAATGTTAATCGATTTAAGTGTTGGAAACGTCATTTTGACGTTTAAGATATCTGTCAACTTATTTTGAAACGTCATTTAAATGTCATTTTTAAATTACATATGTCAATAATAGTAAGTTAACGCTATTTAGAAATTTCTTTTTCGTTTTTTTTATAAACAAAGTTAAAGAAATGTTGATTTGATGAACGTGATTGAAAATTAAACAAAGTAAAAGTGCATTCTAACAGATTTTTCAACTTCAAATACAAATCACGTTTC
Organism: Onthophagus taurus; assembly: GCF_000648695.1. Classification (NCBI taxonomy): domain Eukaryota; kingdom Metazoa; phylum Arthropoda; class Insecta; order Coleoptera; family Scarabaeidae; genus Onthophagus; species Onthophagus taurus. The sequence goes on along the minus strand of NW_019280768.1, from coordinate 118,156 downwards.
TTTGCGTATCTAGCGTTGAATATTAACTTAAAGAATTTAATATAAAAACAAAGAATTAACCCAACCCAACCTATAATTAATTCAATTTCTTTTTCTTAACAGCAAACATTCATAATTTTATCACTTCTTCTTGGAGCGGGTTATTCCCAGCACCCTTTACTCGGCGACATCCCATCGAAAATCCACATGGAAATCTTCGGATCACCTCTACGAACCCCGTTTACTTTTCCAAGAACTCCATCAACCCAAACAAACCCTCCCGGTAATTCGTTTTTACCGATTCCATCATTTCCTGTGTCAGCTTTTCCTGCATCATCTCTTCTTCATCACCCCATTAATTTCGATTATCGAAACACTTTCTTAAACTTCACCGCAACTCAAGAAAGAATCCCGCAAGCGCACGAACTTTTTGCCCCTGCGATAATAAAAACGCCGGCGGCTACAAAAGGACAAATTAAAGCATACATGAAAGCACTTCAAGAGGAGGCCCAAGAAGAGCTAAAGGAGCAAATGAAACTCCAAGGACAACAACAAGAACAAAGAGGTTATCTAGTTTCTGATTTATTAGAATCAAAAGCCGTTAGTTATGTAAATGTTAAATTAGGTGGGATGCAAAATATTAAATATCATTATTTGGCTTAAAAAGAAAATAAAATTTTTTTTGAGAGTTGAAAATAAATCATCTTTAACTTTCTTATTTTATTTTTTAATTGACCAACTGATCCAAATTCCTTATGATGTTATGTAAAACGAAATATCCAAATAAAAATCACCAAATATTATGCAAGAGGAGATATTTCGTTATTTTCTTCGTGACCTTAATATAAAATAAAAGGTTTAGATTGAAAAATTGGATTAGTCACGATTAAAACATTCATTAAAACAAAGAGAAATTATTTTAGATTTAAATTAAATGTAATCGAAGGAATTATTGTATAAGACGACAAATAATTTGCGTCTTTCGGAAGAACGAAACGATTAAAAAGGAACGTAAACAACTTACACGAATCGTTTCAGATACGGTCGGTTTCGCAAAACATTTTCAAAACGAGATTACAGTCTAAATATGACGTCAACCGAAACGTTTATAGCAATGTGTGTTTGTTAAACGACCGTGAGTTAAGAGAAAATTAAATTAGTCTTTAAATGGAAAAAATATAGGATTAGTAAACTTAACAAAGTTAGATTTGACGACATATCGGCGTTTATTCCACCACAACATCCAGTCTATCAATAATTTAATGAATGTCGTTGTTAATGGTAACATCCGGTATTCAGCGCATATTTCAAAAAAGCTTTTTAAATAAAAGTAGTAGCAAATTGTATTCCTAACAATATTGCTCTCTTGCACTTTTGCTCTCAGATGCATAGATATCGAGAAAAATACGAAAATATGAAAATTTGATGAATTTCGTTACTTTACTAGTTGATGGTAACTCTCGGGAAATGGAGGATATTACAAAAAAGCTTTTGCAACAAAAGTTATAGCAAATTGTATTCCTATCAATATTGTTCTCTTTCACTTTTGCTCTCAGATGCATAGATATCGAGAAAAATACGAAAATATGAAAATGTTATGAATTTTGTTACTTTACTAGTTGATGGTAACACTTGGGAAATGGAGGATATTACAAAAAAACTTTTGGAGCAAAAGTTGTAGCAAATTGTATTCCTAACAATATTGCTCTCTTGCACTTTTGCTCTCAGATGCATAGATATAATTTGATGAATTTTGTTATTTTACTAGTTGATGGTAACACTTGGGAAATGGAGGACATTACAAAAAAACTTTTCGAACAAAAGTTGTAGCAAATGCTATTCCTAACAATATTGCTCTCTTGCATTTTTGCTCTCAGATGCATAGATATCGAGAAAAATACGAAGATATGAAAATTTGATGAATTTTGTTATTTTACTAGTTGATAGTAAAAATTGGGAAATGGAGGATATTACAAAAAAACTTTTGGAACAAAAGTTGTAGCAAATTGTATTCCTAACAATATTGCTCACTTGCACTTTTGCTCTCAGATGCATAGATATCGAGAAAAATATGAAAATTTGATCAATTTTGTTACTTTACTAGTTGATGGTAACACTTGGGAAATGGAGGATATTACAAAAAAACTTTTGGAACAAAAGTTGTAGCAAATTGTATTTCTACCAATATTGCTCTCTTGCACTTTTGCTCTCAGATGCATAGATATCGAGAAAAATACAAAAATATGAAAATTTGATCAATTTTGTTACTTTACTAGTTGATGGTAACACTTGGGAAATGGAGGATATTACAAAAAAACTTTTGGAGCAGAAGTTGTAGCAAATTGTATTTCTACCAATATTGCTCTCTTGCACTTTTGCTCTCAGATGCATAGATATCGAGAAAAATATGAAAATTTGATGAATTTTGTTACTTTACTAGTTGATGGTAACACTTGGGAAATGGAGGATATTACAAAAAAACTTTTGGAGCAGAAGTTGTAGCAAATTGTATTTCTACCAATATTGCTCTCTTGCACTTTTGCTCTCAGATGCATAGATATCGAGAAAAATATGAAAATTTGATGAATTTTGTTACTTTACTAGTTGATGGTAATACTTGGGAAATGGAGGATATTACAAAAAAACTTTTGGAACAAAAGTTGTAGCAAATTGTATTCATAACAATATTGCTCTCTTGCACTTTTGCTCTCAGATGTATAGATATCGAGAAAAATACGAAAATATGAAAATTTGATCAATTTTGTTACTTTACTAGTTGATGGTAACACTTGGGAAATGGAGGAGATTACAAAAAAACTTTTGAAGCAAAAGTTGTAGCAAATTGTATTTCTACCAATATTGCTCTCTTGCACTTTTGCTCTCAGATGCATAGATATCGAGAAAAATACAAAAATATGGAAATTTGATGAATTTTGCTATTTTACTAGTTGATGGTAACACTTGGGAAATGGAGAGTATTATAAAAAAACTTTTGGAACAAAAGTTGTAGCAAATTGTATTTCTAACAATATTGCGCTCTTGCATTTTTGCTCTTAGATGCATAGATATTGAGAAACATTCGAAAATATGAAAATTTGAAGAAATTTGTTACTTTACTAGTTGATGGTAACACTTGGGAAATGGAGGATATTACAAAAAAACTTTTGGAACAAAAATTGTAGCAAATTTTATTGTTAACAATATTGCTCTCTTGCACTTTTGCTCTCAGATGCATAGATATCGAGGAAAATACAAAAATATGAAAATTTGATGAATTTTGTTACTTTACCAGTTGATGGTAGCACTCGGGAAATGGAGGATATTACAAAAAAACTTTTGGAACAAAAGTTGTAGCAAATTGTATTCCTAACAATATTGCTCTCTTGCATTTTTGCTCTCAGAAGCATAGATATCGAGAAAAATACGAAAATTTGATGAAGTTGATGGTAACACTTGGGAAATGGAGGATATTACAAAAAAACTTTTGGAACAAAAGTTGTAGCAAATTGTATTCCTAACAATATTGCTCTCTTCCACTTTTGCTCTCAGATGCATCAATAGTGAGAAAAATACGAAAATACACAAATTGGATGAATTTCGTTGTTTTACAAGTTGTTAATAGTAACATTCGAGAAAGAGAGCATATTACAAACAAACTTTTGGAACAATAGCTATAACAAATTTTATTCTTAACAATCCTGGTCCCTTTCACATTTACTCTCAAATGCGTCAATAGCGAGAAAAATTCGAAAATATGAAAATTGGAAGAATTAAGTCGTTTTTCTAGTTGTTAATGGTAACACTCTGGAAACGAAGTATATTATAAAAAATCTTTTTAATAAAAACGAAAGTTGTACCTAATTTTAGTCTTAGCAATATTGCTCTGTTTCACTTTTGCTCTCAAATCCGTCAATACTTGGAATCCTTGAATAATAAAAATTCGCTCAGCGTGGAAACGCTAAAGCTCTGGGGTTGGAAATCACAAGCGCGGGATAAAGTTTGGAAGGAACTGTTAAGACAGGTTAAGGTTTCAACGAACTGTGAATCCACGCAAGATGATGTAGATAACTTGCGTTGGCCTATTTTACATATAATGTCGTCAATGGCCTATTATACAAACAGCTTTAGAAAATGTGTTTTGATCCTTACACATGCTTCCGATATTGCGTGTAGATACGGTTTTGATCTTGAAAGAGTCAAAGAACAACTTATTTCTATATAAGCTATATTGATTTGATTTACTAACCTTAATCCAAAGGTCATCAACTCCAAGAAGTGTGAAAGAATAGGGTCTACAGCAGGAAACAAAAAGCAGAATTAGTAAACAAGAAAATCCCTTAAATATTGAAGTATTGAAAGGAACCTGTAATTACAAAAAGCTTATTTAGTTTATATATAATTATAAAGTGCCGGATAAAGCTTCTCTATATTAGCTTACAGAGTTTCCGTGGTGTAGTGGTTATCACATCCGCCTAACACGCGGAAGGCCCCCGGTTCGATCCAGGGCGGAAACACTTTTTTTTGTTAAATTGATGAAGTGATGACATACACTTAATGTATTGACAAATTTCAAAAAACTAGTAAAAAAATATATTCCGCTGCATATACGTCTATACAAAGATTTAATGGTATTTTGATGAAAAGAACAGGGGATTCCCAGGGTTGTAAAACATACAAATTTAGGGGAATCCCAGCAATCTGTAAGTACGTATGTATGTATTTCACAACAGTAAAACTATTTGGTTCATACAAGTACATAGTGCGAATCATTTTATCAACAAATCTTTTTTTGGCAGCTTTTTGTCCATGTAAGTTCTAGTTAGCGGCAGCTTCAGTCTTCTCTGTTCATCAACAGTTTTTGAAGGAGTGGTGGGCGGTCAGATGGGTGGTTTACTCTATGGATAATGAGCATATGATGGAGAAGATTGGTAGGGAAATTTAGAGTAGTTTTATGGGATAAAGATTGTAGACGGAAGTTAATGGGAGGGATATTAGAGACTTTGGGGATTCCTTATTCATGTTACGGACTTCAATGCCGATTTTTCTGCGACTTCTAAATGGTGTCTTGATGTTCTAGGCGCGTCATTAGAAGTATAGATCCATAGCGCGAGTTTTCACTTTCATCTTCACTTTGATGGCGTGGGCAGAGAATTTTAGTGTTTTGTCAAGTGTTATGCCTAAGGATTTGTAGGTTGGTGAAACTGAGAGGGGAGTTGATTGGACTGTGATAGTAGGAGAAGGTGAAGAATTGCGATTTTGAATGCGCAATTTTCGGTACCAGCTCTCTGTTTCATCGATAAGCACTTGTAGCTTTCGGACCGAAGAGGCAACGTCCCTGTCGTGCGAAACCAGTCATGTTTCATCGGCGTAGCAGAGTATATTTATTCGCATCAAAAGCGTCTGTGTTGTTGTAAATATCGTGGCAGAAGACGTTGTATAGAGAAGGAGAGATGGAAGATCCCTGCGGGAGGCCTTGTTGGATGGTAAAACTGCGGGAGTGAGTTTCCTATCACTGGCAGCAGTGAGATGGGGCGGTAGTTTGCTGGGTCGAAAAGTGAGGAATACTTCTTGGGGACGCAGATTATGATAGAAGTCCTCCAGTCTCGTGGAAAATGTTGAGGCATGAGGCAGAAGTTAATTATTTCCCTGATGTAGGAGTGAATTCCTCGAGATGTTATCAGAACCATGAGCCGTGTTCTTTCCTTGGCCTAGAAGAGTGAAATACTTGTCCTCCAGCATAATAGCATTCTCAGGTGTTTCAGAGGGATTTATAAAAGCAAGTTGATACCAGTTGTCTATTGTGCTTTTATTCTGGGAACAAAATTTCGAATGTTCAGTTTCATCAGTGGGATCGGTGAGCTCTTTTATTTCAGAAAACTTTTGGTATCTAGACAGTTTGCGAACAATAATTTTTCCCTTACATGAATTGATTTTGTCGCAGGCTTCCATATACGGAAAGGTGTAATATTTACAAATTCTAGATGGGGTCGCTTCGTCTACCGATTTCTTAAGTTTTTCATTAAACTTTGATATCATCTCCGATGTAATTACAGGATCTGCTCTTATGAAGTCTTTCATTGCTGAGTTGACTCTCTCCATGTTGCAAAGTTTGTAATTTTTAGTTATAGTTGGAGCAGGTTTAGATTACTTTGATGTTGTGTTGGTGTGAACAAAAATACCCAGGTGGTCAGAGTACAGAACAGGAACGATCTCTACCAGGGTGATTAGATGTCTTATATTTCTTGTGCAAAAAAGCAGGTCTGAAGTAGAGTTCGGATTGTTCTCCATAACGTACGTGGGAGGTGTCTTGATTTGTACAAAATTTGACAAAGATAGGAATTGACTGATGTGTCTTTTTTTAGTTGGATTCGGGTTGGGTTGGGTTGAGAGGACATGTTAAATATTGACTCTTCAATTTGGCTGAACGGATGGATGTAAATCAGGAATATGTGTAGTCTGTTCGCGCCAAGCATAACGGTGAAGTGAGTTGATAGTTGGAGGATTTGACTTTCTTAATTGTAGGATGAGGTGGCCCATAACCGCTGCTCCACTTCCTATTAACAATATTACCCTGTTTTTGAATTGTCGTCCAATGTTTAAAGTTAATATTAGATTTTGATTTTGTCTCCACGAACATCGAACAATGTATGTGATTTGCCATTATGTAATTTCCAATTAGTTGTGATTTCGGATGGTAACTGTTGATGTTTGCATATAATAATTTTATGCTAGACATTGTTGGTCTTGTAGTCTTAGAAGTGTCTTCAAGATCAATCATGATGATATACATATAGTTTGCAGAGAATGAGACAATCGTGTCTACTTGATGATGGTCTATGAATTTGCGCTTGAGGGAATTTATGAGAATTGGTTTTTGATAGATCAATTATGTGATCATGTATAGTGATTGGCTTGTGTATACTTGTTTCTTTAGTAATTGCGGGCATCATTTGATTCGTTTTTTTGTTTGCTGATTTTATTCTGATGTTAGGCACTTCCAGGCCACAGGATTTGCATTTCTCAGGTAATTGCGAGGTGTATTTTGTAGTACTGTGTGGTCCTAGATATTTTGTACACTGTACTGTAGCAGTGCATTTGTCGGAGGTGTGGGAAAATTCGTAGCATCTACTACACGGGACTGACATTGGCGGTGGAGCGCGATTTTCAAACGCTGGAAAGTGGTTGTTTAATTGACAATTTTTCGAATTTTGCAGTTTTCGCCGATTAAGTTTTAAAAATTCGTATAAAATCCATTTCTTGGAATATGAGTATGAAAATTTCCCAAAGTGTTAATAAAAGTGTCTTCTTTCCAATGAACCAAGCCATTCTGAAAAATAACTTAGTTTTTGAGAAAACAATATGTCAAGTTTTGATGTTGCAATTTTCATCGATAATTTTCTAAATTCGCTATAAAATTAATTTCTTCAAGGATCCTCGTGGAAATATCACCAAATATTAATTAAACTATCCTCTCTTTTGCAACAAACCGTTTTGTAAAATCACTATCCGTTCCATCATTATACCGAACCTATCTTCCATGTAAATTTGAAGATGTGTATTCTTGAATATAAAAATAGATTTAATTAATTAATAACAATTAATATAAAGGGGATTAAAACAACATAATTTTAGATCATAGTTTTTAATAGATTGAAATATGAGAAAAAATAAATTACAACATGTTCTAAATAAGTGTCACACCAGCGTTTATTTATTTCATTTAATCAATTTATTTTTTTTTTTTATTAAAAAAGATTTTCTCCTCGCACGGCCGCTCGTCGCCTTTTCGCAAAAATTCCTAGAGTATAAGTGAAAATAATATTTCCCACAGGCAAACTTTTAAAAAACGTCGACGTTTCAAACACATTCTTACAATTTTCCTTTGTTCAATGTTATTATTAATTCAATTAAAAGGGACCCCGGAACGAGTTGAAATAAAAACGAAAAAAATTAAATAATAAAACATTGACGCTTTGCCAATTTTAATGTATTTTTTTCTTTTTAGTCTCGTACACACTGTATTTATAAAAATTACAACTGTTATTTATTATTTATTTTATTAGAAAAAAAAAATATTAAAGATTATTATTAAAATTGATAATAATTATTTACTTAGATTAAACAAAACAAAAAAAAAAAACGCGAAGAGGGTTTTTGTTATTAAAAAAAGACTAGACATTGAGAATTTTAAAATAAAAACCTACAGAGGTCGTTTTTAGCACTGAAAATTTATTCTAAGTTTTTCGAAAGTTAACATTTTTTTTCAATAAATACTAAGTACCTTAAACGGAAAATAAAAAGGACGTTTATGTTAATATTATTTAAATTTATGAATTTGCAATAATTAATGTTTAAATCTTTTATTAAAAATAACCCCAATAATAATTATTCTGAAACAAATTAATTTTACAAATTTTTAATAAAAGAAAAAACACCAAAAAAAACAAGCTATACAGTTTCATTTCATTTTAATCAGCATTTTTACCATTTAAAATAATAATAATTTTTGAGATCCTCTCTTACAAAAAAGAAAAGTAAATAAAACGTGCTGGAAACGACGTGTGTGTATAGAAAAGACAGCGACAGCCTCGGAAACAGTTTAAAATAAATTGCATGCGCATTAATTTTTTTTAGTACACAAAAATCTATTACGCATGCACAACAAACTTGTTTCTTGTTGCTAGAACTCATAACACCACAACAAAACCTACTTCTTCGCTTAATGTTCACCTTGAATTCAATTTATCTAACTTTTAAACATAATTATTTTTAATAATAATAATATGGGGGGGGAAATTGGGAGGAAAAAACGTCCGGGGACCCTAAAAAAAAAATAAAACAATTTTTATTTTAAATCGGTTTTTTGACATCCAAATTTCTGTCTTGTTGAGTTATTTTTCTTTGTTGCAAGCGTTACAACCACAAAACTGTTATTTTTATTATCCTTTAAATCTGTATTTAAATAAAAATACGAATTATCCTACAAATATTATTACATGATATTAATATAAATTGTTTGAAATATTTTTTTGTTTATTTTATTATTTTTTTTTTATTCGCGTGTTCTTTTTTAATCCGCCGATCATCATCGATCCTTAAATTAATTCATCATCCATTGTTATTATTTTTTTTTCAAATTATTATTTAAGGTGGGTAGAGCGTTCGAAACGTAACTTATTTTTATATTTTATTTTTTATTATTATTTTTTAATTATTTGTGGGATGGAAAAATGTCTTAACGTTTTGTATTTTTTGTTTGCTTTTTTTTTGCAGATTTGCGGTCGGTCGGTCGGGTTCGGTTTGCTGTTGTTGTTTTATTTTATAGATGACAATGGAGTTGTTGTTGTTGTTTTTTCAAAAAACTAATGTGTAAAGTGAACGTTTTGTGGGGGGCCGAGGCATCACATGGCGTACTTGCGAGTCCACTCACGCGCTAACTCATTGTACTTTTCCCGGTCCGTCTTGTATATCCTAGCAATCTCCGGCACCAGAGGATCATCTGGATTTGGATCGCACAGGAGAGAGCAAATTGATAATAGTACTGAAATCAAAAAAAAAAAGTATTTATTTAACAATTAATTAACGCACGGCTTAAATAGATACACCTATACTTAATGAAATATTAATAGGAAATAGAACAACTTCTTTGGTATGTCTTTTCTTTAGTAACTATGTAGTTTCACTTTTTCTTACTGTCGTAATAACAACAATAAAAACAAATTTATTCTGGCACGCCAGGTTTTGGTACAAACCTTATTGAAAAAAAATTAAATAACATACAGTGTGTTAATTAATTATCGTACCCGACGTCATCATTGCAAGTATGCAACCAATATCACAGTATTAATATTGCAATAAACGATTTGCCGTGTAAATTAGGTACGCAAATTATAATAATAAATTAAATTCCGATATCAATGTCCAACAATAATCAGGCAACATTTTTAAAGATAACGTTTTTCAATAACAGAAATGTCTTGAGATTCGCGGAAAAAAAATCCAGGTGCGAATGCAAAAAAGTATTTGAAGGCTTATGTTACAGCCCAGTTCATGATAACTTCTAAGAAGTTCATTAACAATTGCTATGTAATCGTCAGATTTTGTGTTTCCTAGAAAATTTTGGGTCACACTAAAACACTTAAAAGCATTCCAAGCACCACGTTGTTCCAAGTAGGGTTCGCAAAGAACCGGAATATTTCAAAAACCACTTTTTCGATTAATTAATAATGGCAAACCGGATAACCGCTTAACCAAAAAATTTGCACAAAGTACAAAAAAGTGTTTAAAGAAGGATATCAAAATATATATACAGGGTGTTTCAAGTTCTTGTAGCAAGACTTTAACAGTCGATAGATTTTTTAAAATTAACACAAAAACTTTAACGTATTGTGATAAGAGTACTCTTTTTGCTCCATAATCGTCTTTCCCATGCCAAAAAACCTCCGTATAACAAATTTGAAAAGAATCGGTTGAAATACACGTCTAATATTAAATAAAAATCAATTTAAAAATTTAATTTGAACACCCTGTATCTCCAAAACAAAGCGTTTGTCGACCTATGTTTATATGAAGTTTTTGTGTTAATTTTAAAAGATCTATCGACGGTTGAAGTCCTACTACAAAAACCTGAAACACCCTGTACATAAGATATGATGTGTATTGAAAATATAAAATATATATGTAAAAGAAAAGGCATATTTATAAACAAAAACAAAATTAAAATGTAATTTATAAACTTGATGTTTTTATAAAATAATATTATATTATATACATTATACACAGTGTGTTAATTAAGTATCGTATCCGACGTCATCATTGCAAGTATGCAACCACGCACGCAAATCGCGTATAGCAATACCAGTACTGTAATATTGGTTGCATACTTGTAATGATAATGTCGGTTGCGATAATTAATTAACACAGTGTATATTACATATACAGGGTGTGTCAAATGTCTGGAATATAGCCAATAACTGCACTATTTATAGTTTTAAAGAAAAATGTTTCAAATAAAAGTTTCTTTATTAATTGTAGCGCATTTTTTGGTGATATTTGCTTGTTGGTATTGTTTTTTGTTTCGTTGCTATGGCAACCAACATTGTTATTTTAAATGGGATGTATGTTTTTTTTTTCATATTTTGATAGAAGATAAATCCCTTTATGCGATGAACATATTAAATCATATGGTTGTATAAGAAAAAAATCGTAAAATTGTACACTGTTCAATAATATTTACCCGGATACATAATCCACAGTATCTAAAATATTAAAAAAATTCCGTAACACCGGAAGTGTTAAAAACCTTCCAAAAAATGGATGGCTGAAGAGAGCTACCAATGACGAAACTACATTAAATGTGTGTCATAGTACACATACATTATTAATTATTCATAATTGTTTTTTTTTGACATTTAAAGCTGTCAACGGCGTTATTTAGGTGCCTACTTTGATTGTAAATTACTGATTTAATATTTTCAGAAAAAGCATTTTTCTCGATTTTTTCTTATACAACCATATGATTTGATATGTTTATCGTATAGAGGGACTTATCTTCTATCAAAGTATGCAATAAGAACATATGCATCCCATTTAAAATAACAATTTGGTTGCCATAGCAATGAAACAAAAAGCATATACCGACAAAAAATGCGCCACGATTAATAATGATACTTGTATTTGATACAATTTTTCTTTAAAACCACAAATGGCGAAGTTATTGGCACACATATTCTAGACATTTGACACACCCTGTATATTCCTATATTATATATACAGGGTGATTCAAAAAACCGCTGACAGACTTCTACAGTAGATAATACATGTCTTAATATACATCGAATCGCTTTACAACCCATATTTTTTTATGTTAATATTCCATGGCGTTAAAAAGTTGTTATAAAAAAATCTAATACAATCTATATAAAAAAAGGGATTGTGAATTTCATCCCCATAGAGGGCGCTAGGGAAGTTTAAGGTATGGTTGAAAATAAGATATTAACCAGTAGTACATACATACAAAATTTCAAATTCTACGGTTTACTTATACCCGAAAAAAAAGATAAAATGTAAATTTTTGGCTCAACTTTGACACTTCATAGCTCGAAAACAAAAGAGTTGCGACCCTATGTTTATATAAAAAACTTGTATTATTTTGGCAAGTACTACGTCCTAGTAAAGTTTACCGATTAAAAACTGAACCATCCTGTATATATTCTTATATTATATAAATGACAAAATTACAGCTTTCGGCGTTCTTGTGTTACAACCTGTATATACAGGGTTCTTTTCTCTGCTAAAATTACATTCAAAATGGATGTATTGTACATCAATGGATTTAAAAAAACAATCTCTGTCCAATAACGTAAAGAAAAACACACCGAGCAATTTAACAATCAAAAGTTATAATCTCTTGAAATTGAAGATGGCGTTGGAAAAAGTTTATTTATATCATGAATCATAGTAATTATCAAACCATTTCATTTGATACCTCGCTTGCGGCGTTCTTGTGGGACACCTGTATATACAGGTGTCTTTTCTTTGCTAGAATTACCTTCAAAATAGATGTATTGTACATCAATGGATTCAGAAAAACAATCTGTATCCAACGACGCGAAGTAAAATATAGGGAGCAATTTAAAAAACAAAAGTTATCAATTGCTTGAAATTGAAGATGGCTTTGGAAAAAATTTATTTGTAGCATGAATCGTAGTATTTATAGAACCATTTCATTTGATACCTGGGTCATGAAAATCGGAATATAAATAACAGAGTTACAACTTGGGGCGTTTTTTGTGCGACACCCTGTATATTCTTATATTATATATACCGGGTGATTCAGACCACCCCCGTCCCAAGGATTTTTCTCAAAAACGCGATTACCTCAGAAGTTGCAATAAAAAATATGATAATAAAATCGTATATGAAGAATCCAATGCACCAGTTTTTATCACGCTGGTAACCGGAAGTTGGTGCTAATGACACCAACATAAAAACTTTCCATTAATTTTTAAGTTTTATCGATATTTTAAAAATAAACAACTTTTACTTTAACTCTTCTTAGATTTAATGCAACGTTTAAGTACTATTGATGATTACAATATTCTTTTCATATTTTTTCGTATAGGACAATTTTTAAGTTAATGTCATTACCACCAACTTCCGGTGTTACCAGCGCGATAAAAACTGGTACATTGGATTCTTCATATACGATTTTATTATCATATTTTTATTGCACTTCTTAGGTAATCGCGTTTTTGAGAAAAATCCCTGGTACGGGTGGTCTGAATCACCCGGTATATTCTTATATTATATACAGGGTGTCTCACGTAACTGATTCGTTAGAACTTTTTCAGGTTCCACTATTCGTAGAGATTTGAAATTTTGGTAGGATGGGTTGTTCACTTGGAACTTTCGATCTAAAATAATTTCAAGATGGCCGCCACTTCCGGTCTATCGGAAATAGACGATAACTTCGTTATTTTAAATGGAATGCTATAGTTTTTATTACACCGTTTAATTGTACGTAAAAAAATAGGGCGACTTTGATAAGTTATTGGTACCTAGCATTTTTCGTTTTCGAGTTATTTTGGTTTTAAGCTTTTTTTGATAAATTTCAATATGCTCTTCAGGTTGTTCTTCATCGTCTGTAGTAACATGGCTCTTTGAAAGTGCTTTAGTTGGTGTTCCTGCTTCTCCTTCTTTCTGAGTTGATTTCTTTGTGCAGTTTCTTCCAAAGGTGGTGTTTGCTCAAGTTGAGGAATTTCGTTTACACCGAGGTGTCTCTTTACGTTGAGTCGTTTCGTTTGGTTGTAGAGTTTCCTGTGGTTGTGAAGCATCTTCTAGTTGTAGAATTTCTTCTGGTTATTGACTTTCTAAAAGTTCAGTAGTTTCCTCAATATCAAGTATTTCTTCAGACTTAGTGTTTTCGTCATATGGAGGTGCTTCTTCAGATTTTGGAATTTCTTCAGGATCAATTACAGTAGATCTTAGCATTTCTACTTGAGATTTTGACAAACTCAGATCTCGAATAAGGCCATTTAATTCTGACTGATTTACTAAGCGAGGTTCGTCCTCTTGAGATGGCAAATATTCATCATCGCTGGTCGATAACTCGGAAATTTGTCCTTCTGCTTCTGCAATGGCATATTCTTCACTCGAAACACCTATAGGTCTTGGTACTGGCAAGGCTTATGAATGACGGCATTGGACGAGTAGCAGAAGACACAATAAATTCTACAAATACCTAATTTGATTGGCTCCAGAGCACAAATAGGCGTGGTTTAAATGTTGTGACGATTAATTGATCAATTGATTGATTACTTTAGTTCAAAATAGTTCTAAATGATTAAAAATATCTCTCTAACACTTAAGTAGGACTATAAAAAAGTGACTGGTGTGTGTCAAAATGATGCTAATCTGGAAGAACGATATGTATGGTTTTTGAAAATGTATCAAATTTGGCAAAAAATAGAAAAAAATGACTGGTGTGTGTCAAAATTGTTCTAATCGACAAAAGACATCAAGAGGATACTTGATAAGAAGAAAATAAGTTAAAATAATTAAATAGGTTGCTGCCCATAAACTTAAAAGAATGCAAAAAATGGGAATAATTGATTTTGGTTTAGATTATTGTCTTCAAACGCATGGCTAATCCTGAAACTTTCTAGTTCTAGGTTTAGTTTCAACTATTATTCAGGGCTAGATTGTTGTATATTTGTATTAAACTAAAAGTAGATCTAACATTAATCTTAGAATCATTCGGATTTATCCATCTTGAGAGACATTCACGACAAAACCGAATGTTTCTAGTTCTAATGTAAATTCTAATTTTAGTTCAACTAATAATCTTATCTAAAAAGTTATCGCGGTTTTAAACAAACAATAAAACTCAAATATAAATTCATATTATGTGCTTTTTCTTCATCATTGTTAACGTTTTTTTGCAACCACGTGTTTTATCTAAATTTATCAAATTCACATTGTTTAATAAACTAAAAAAACAAGACTAACACATTTAATTTTCGACTCCTTTAAAAATAAACCCAAGGAATGAGGTCGAAGTAGTCTCTTGGCTTTGATTTTGCGGCCTTGGCATTGATACCTAAATACTTTTACTCGCAAATTTCATTCAAAATAAACCTATTAATAATATTAATATTTCATCAATCAATAAAATAATTTTTACGACTTAATTTAACCCCTTAAATAATAAATAAAACACGCTACACATCAATCGATACTAAATACAAAATCAATAATAATAAGGCTTCAAATCCTTAAACTTACTTTAACGTAAATGTCAAAGGTTTAAACTTGGAGAATTAATTTTAAACAAACCTATTTTTTTTTTAAGGAATATCGTTAAAGTAAGCAGTTGTTTGTATCGTTTTTTTTTGTTATTGATTGAGCAATTATGACCCACTTTAACCTCGACACGAGTATCTACTCATCAAAAATTTACTTATAAATTTAAAAAAATGTATCTATATCGGTTTTTATAAATGAAATTTTTAAATTTAACTTGAAAAATCTCTAATCTAATTGATAACAAGCAATTAGAATCTCCAATGTTAGATATTTTAACAGTATTCAAAAAACTTATTACTTTTAATGACGTAAAAAAATTATTTGTTGCAACTCTTCGCCATTAACCTTGTGATTTCTTATCTTGGTGTTTTTGCTGTGTAAAAATGTACGTTATAATAGTACGATTTCTAAGTCTGCAAAAGTAGGAAGGTATCAATGTAGTATTATAATGTATAAATGAAGGCTTCAGAAAATGATGCCCAAAGGTTTTTCGAAATAAGAAATAGAACTTGAAAAATGAAAAATTTAAATAGATGTTCATAATTAGCATGCTTTCCCAAAGAGATTCTTTGTTATAATAGATAAACCATCTCATCTCTTACAAATCTATTCACTTATTATATGTGCCATCTCTTTACCATAATCTTCTTATCCTTCATATTTCTTCTTTTTTAAATGATACAAGAATTCTTTTAATGGTGATTTTAAGTTTTTCTTACTTTAAGTTCTTTTGTACACATTTTGAGCCATTTAGAACTTCATTTTAGCTACTACAGTAAGACTTATTATTAATATAGCATTAATTTCTTCAATTCTTCCTTTTAAATCAATGTTTTCCAAATAAATAATCGATTTAATTACAAACGTAGTAAAGATTTAATAATTTTTGATTAAAGATGTATTAAAGTTTACTTAATTTAAATTTTTCGTGACTCATAATGTATTGTTTTTGAAGTGCATACTCGTCATAACTTAATTTTAACGAAAACTATGAGTCGTTATTACAAATAAATTCCTTAGATAACTTTTTAAACGAAATTCATTCGAAATTAATGTACTTAAACGCATAAAAAAGAAATTTAGTAAATAATTAATAGTCAGTGCCAAAAGATTTTTGCAAGATTTCTAAAATAGAATCGTATATAAGAGTTAATTTATTTATCATAGTTGTAATTATTTTATTTGAACGCATTTGTAAATAATAAACACTTAAATTCAATAAAATAAGAATATAAATTAATAATTCTTCAAAATTGTTCCATTGCAATCTTAATAAAAATAATCGTACAGCGGGGATTCCCCCATGTCTTTGTGAACCTTACCTAACCTATCAGTAATTGTTTATCACATAAACAAATGTTATACCACCCCCAAAAACGGAAATAGGGGTGGAAAAGTTAGAAAAATTGTCATAAAATTGCTTGGTAAAAGTGCTTATACTATTAAGTACATAATTAAAAAGTTTGTAGATACCGGAAGTATTGAAAATACACCACATATGGGCCAAAATTGCTAACTCCCCAAGATGAACGAAGTATTAAAGAAGAAGTTATCGCAAATCAAGTTAATAAACTGCACAATTTCACGTATAAAAAAATAATAAAGAAAATATCGAATATTTTCTGGCTCAAAGTTATACATATAGTTGGTTTTTAAATGAAAGAATTAAGAATAACACTATTACTGACGATTATTTAAGAATGAAGCGTAAAATTTCAAGCCAATCAAGGTTGGATACAAAAATTAAAAAGATTATTAAAAACTGAAGAAGAAAAACTTTCCGCAAATTATTCAGCTGTTCTTGGGTTCATTAAAGATAAATCAAGATAAATCTTCTAAATTTACATCCTCAACAAACTTATAATGCCGATGAGACATGATTGGTTTATAAGAATTTAAACCATAAAACATTGGTGATGAAAAATGAAAAAAGAGTTACTTCCACTATTAATTATTGTAATATTTATGTTGCTTTTCGTATTATGTACTGTTATACTATGTATTAGTTTAAATAAATGATAAAGTTTGTAGCTTAATAAAAGATGTGATTTTTAATAGTAATATTTTAATAAACTCAATAAAAATGAAATAAAAGACCTCTTTCTAAATTATACGTGCATTTAACGTCAGTTAATTGGACCTTGTATTTAAAGATAACAATCAATTCGATAAAAGCAACTTTTTTTGACAAATAGAATCAGGCTTGTTGCAATTATTGAATTTTTACTGTATTCTTGCAGTCCCTGACATTTTTTGTACACTTTGAGCCATTTAGATATTCATTTTTACACTAAAACCTCGATATAACGGATTAATTCGGGGAAAACAGTGTCCGTTATAGCTCAATAAAACTAGACTAATACTAGCACTAGAATTAACACTAGACCTAGAACTAGAAATATCCAGAGTACAAATACGCGTGGCTTAAATGTGACGTAGGAAACATGCAAGGACATGTCCAGACATGTCACTCAACACTCGGCAGTACAATATATCTTAAATGTAATCAATTATTGATTAGTTTGGTTCTAAATAGTTATAAATGATTAAAAATATCTCTGTAACACTTAAGTAGGACGATTAAATTGAAAAAAAATATTTGTATGGCTTTTGAAAGTGTATCAACATATCCAAAAAATAGAAAAAAGTGACTGGTGTGTGTCAAAATGATGCTAATCTGGAAGAAATATATGTATGGCTTTTGAAAGTGTATCAAAGTTGCCAAAAAAATAGAAAAAAATGACTGGTGTGTGTCCAAATTGTTCTAATCGACAAGAGACATCAAGAGGATACTTTGTAAGGAGAAAATAAGTTAAAATAATTAAATAGGTTGCTGCTCATTAACTTGAAAGAATGCAAAAAATGGGAATAATTGATTTTGGTTTAGACGCATGGCTAAACCCTAGGTCTAGTGTTAGTTCTAGTTTTAACTGTTGAACTAACACTACATAAGAAATTTGTCCCTGTCATTCGTTATTACCAACCTAAGAAACAAAAACTGACGAATTATCAAAATTTTACATTTCTAACATTGTTATAGGTCAGAAATGGCGAACCAATAGCACGCAACACAATCTTTTGGGCACGTCATTGATCACAAACGGTTTCATAAGTTTATTTCCAACAGATGTAGGGCATTCGATTCTTCAATTTCACTGCATCATTCACCAACAAGCCTTGCGTGCTAAGAGTGGTTTAACATCTCTTGATAATGTAATAGCGGTAGTCACAAAAATAATCGACCTCATCTCGTCGCAGGCTTTAGACAAGCGAAAGTTCGATGCTTTGTTAGATGAAGTCAACTCGGTGTACAATGGCTTACTGATGTACAATGTTTGCTGGATGAGTCGCAGGAACGTACTTCAAAGATTTGTTGATTGCTTGGAAGAAATCAGACTGTTTCTGCAAAATGAGGGAATGTGGTTTTCAAAATTGATATTTTTTGCAGACATATGCCAACATTTAAATAATAGTCATGATAGATCTCATTCGAGCTTTTGATGCAAGTTTTCAGGAACGATATTATCACAAGAAACTACAAGTATTTTCCAAATTTGAAAAAATATATCAACGATTTGGAAATACATGAAAAACCAGACGAAGACCAATTTATTTCTGCGATTGATTCTTCAATCAGGGAATTTTCAGCGAGATTTTCTCAGTTCATAGAATTATCGGAAATAATCAAGTTTATTGTGTACCCTGATGTGACGTCATTTGATAAACTGAATTTGTCCCAATTCGATTGGTTGGAAATTGAAGAATTTGAAATGCAGCTGATTGATTTCCAGTCTAGTTTAATATGGATTCAAAAGTTTATTAAAACAGAAAGATTGACAAGTAATATAAGTGAAAATGCTAATAACAAAATTCTGGAAACATGGAATGCGTTACCAGACATATTTAATTGTTTGAAGAAGCTGGCTCATTCTATTTTAACATTTCAGAGATTAATAACATTAAAGGCTCGCTTAGAAACCGTGTGACAGATGACTCCAGTTCAGCAAGCATTCTGCTAAAAGTAAGATCTTACAACCCTAACATATGTTATTTCATTCATAATAAACCTAAAAACTATAATCCATAAGAGATTTGTCCCTATCATTAGTTATTATCAACCTAGGAACTAAAACTGAAGAATTTTCAGAGTTTCGAGATTTTAACACTATTATAGATAATAATAATAATATTTATTGAGCGCACTAATACAAAGAATTTAAAAATAAAATATATAACGATTAAACTAAAAAGAAATAATGTAGAAAATAATAATAAAAGATATAAAGAATATATAAAAACAAATATATAAAAAAGAAAAAGAAAACAGCGCGCTCAATATGGATTAGTTCGACTGACACTGTTCTTCCACTAACCCATTAGACATACAATCAAAGAATAACACGAGAGTACACCACCTAATTCAAGCAAATATTAAAGTTAATAATCAAATACCGCAAAACAAACAAGAAAAACACAAACTATACCTCACCGCTCCCACTCCATTACTACAAACTCTCTGGACCCTGCATTAGTATTATTTTTATTTCCCTTTTAAACCGCCCCACTGAAGAGCACACTTTTACAATCAACTCCTTAAATAGTTTATAAATTTGGTAGGTAAAGCTATTCTTAAAAAATTGTTCTGTGTCAAGACGGTGTTAGCATTTCCTAACAAATAAGATAATAAATTAATGACTGAAAGTGATGGAGTAAAATGATTTTGATAAAAAACATTAATAATCAACTCATAAATTAAAATCCATAAACGATTTGTCCTTATCATTAATTGTAACCAACCTAAGAAACAAAAACTGACGAATTATCAAAATTTTGCATTTCTAACATTATTATAGGTAATAAGTTACGGGCTAAAAACGATGGAGTGAAATAATTTAGACTAAAAGCATTTATAATAAACCTAAAAATTATAATCCATAAGAGATTTGTTCCAGTCATTAGTTATTACCAACCTAGGGAACTAAAACTGAAGAATTTTCAGAGTTTCGCGATTTTAACACTATTATAGATAATA
The DNA here is from genome assembly GCF_000648695.1 of Onthophagus taurus. Classification (NCBI taxonomy): domain Eukaryota; kingdom Metazoa; phylum Arthropoda; class Insecta; order Coleoptera; family Scarabaeidae; genus Onthophagus; species Onthophagus taurus. The sequence goes on along the minus strand of NW_019280768.1, from coordinate 97,839 downwards.
AATTAAAGACTGAAAGTGGTGGAGTGAAATGGTTTAGATAAAAAACATTAATAATCAACCCATAAATTATAATCCATCAAAATTTGTCCTTATCATTGATTGTTACCAACCTAAGAAATAAAAACATGAACTTTCAGAATTTTGAATTTCTAACCTAATAATTTTCTCGAATTTTAGTAGTAAAAAATAGAGTATAAAAGTGTATGAAGCACTAGCTATGAAGCAGTGTAACATTTGGAACTGTATGATTACTTTTGTGAGGTTGCAATGGAACAATGTTGAAGAATTATTAATTTATTTCACTATTTTCTTGAGTTCCTTTTCTTATAAATCTGTCTAAAATGAATAATTATAACTATTGAGAACAAAAAAAAACTTATTTATGATCTTATTTAAGAAATCATGCAAAAACCCTTGGAATATCTATTATAACTTTTAGGGCTGACTGTAAATCTATTAAATTATTAATTATTTATCAATTATGACTTTAATTATAAAGGAGATTATATAGATTGTGTTAAATTTTCTTAAAACTTAGTTTTTGTTACTAATTAAAAGAAAGTATACAAAAAAATTTCAAATTTGACAGTTGAGGTTAGGTTATTTCCTGTGTCAAATTGTTTACTACAAGATAAATCTATTAAATTATTAATTATTTATCAATTATGACTTTAATTATAAAGGAGATTATACAGANACAAATTAAAAGAAAATACACAAAATGTTTTAAATTCTTAATTTGACATTTGTGGTTTGGTTATTTCTTGTGTCAAATTGTTTACTACAAGATAAATCTATTAAATTATTAATTATTTATCAATTATGACTTTAATCATAAAAGAAATTATAAGGATTGTGTTATTTTATGAAATTTTATGAGATTTTATGAAATTTTCTAAAATTTTTACAAATTAAAAGAAAATACACAAAATGTTTTAAATTCTTAATTTGACATTTGTGGTTTGGTTATTTCTTGTGTCAAATTGTTTACTACAAGATAAATCTATTAAATTATTAATTATTTATCAATTATGACTTTAATCATAAAAGAAATTATAAGGATTGTGTTATTTTATGAAATTTTATGAGATTTTATGAAATTTTCTAAAATTTTTACAAATTAAAAGAAAATACACAAAATGTTTTAAATTCTTAATTTGACATTTGTGGTTTGGTTATTTCTTGTGTCAAATTGTTTACTACAAGATAAATCTATTAAATTATTAATTATTTATCAATTATGACTTTAATCATAAAAGAAATTATAAGGATTGTGTTATTTTATGAAATTTTATGAGATTTTATGAAATTTTCTAAAATTTTTACAAATTAAAAGAAAATACACAAAATGTTTTAAATTCTTAATTTGACATTTGTGGTTTGGTTATTTCTTGTGTCAAATTGTTTACTACAAGATAAATCTATTAAATTATTAATTATTTATCAATTATGACTTTAATCATAAAAGAAATTATAAGGATTGTGTTATTTTTTCTTAAATTTGTATAAATTAAAGGAAAGTATACAAAAAATTTCAAATTCTAAATTTGACATTTGATGTTAGGTTATTTCTTGTGTCAAATTGTTTACTGTAAGATAAATCTATTAAATTATTAATTACTTATTTATCAATTATGACTTTAATTATAGATGAGATTACACCATTTTTTAAAAGTAAAAGAAAATATACAAAAAGTTTCAAATTCTAAATTTGACATTTGATGTTAGATTATTTCTTGTGTCAAATTATTTATTATTATAAGATAAATCTATTAAATTATTTATCAATTATGACTTTAATCATAAAGGAGATTATAAGAATTGTATTATTTTTTTCTTAAATTTGTATAAATTAAAGGAAAGTATACCAAAAATTTCAAATCCTAAATTTGACATTTAAGGTTATATTATTTTCCGTGTTAAATTGTTTACTACAAGATAAATTTATTAAATTATTTATCAATTATGACGTTAATTATAAAGGAGATTATACAGATTGTGTATTTGTTCTTAAATTTTTACAAATTAGAAGAAAATATGCAAAAAAATCAAATTCTAAATTTGACATTTGGTTATTTCATGTGTTAAATTGTTTACTACAAGATAAATCTATTAAATTATTAATTATTTATCAATTATGACTTTAATTATAAAGGAAATTATAGAGTTTGTTATTTTTTGCTTCAATTTTTATAAATTAAAGTATACAACAAGTTTCAAATTCTAAATTTGACATTTGAGGTTAGGTTATTTCTTGTGTCAAATTGATTACTACAAGATAAATCTATTAAATTATTAATTATTCATCAATTATGACTTTAATCATGAAGGAGATTATACAGATTGTGTTATTTGTTCTTAAATTTTTACAAATTAAAAGAAAATATTCAAAAAAAATCAAATTCTAAATTTGACATTTGAGGTTGGGTTATTTCATGTGTTAAATTGTTTACTACAAGATAAATCTATTAAATTATTAATTATTTATCAATTATGATTTTAATTATAAAGGAGATTATAGAGATTGTTATTTTTTGCTTCCATTTTTATAAATTAAAGTATACAAAAAGTTTCAAATTCTAAATTTGACATTAGAGGTTAGGTTATTTCTTGTGTCAAATTGTTTACTACAAGATAAATGTATTAAATTATTAATTATTCATCAATTATGACTTTAATCATAAAGGAGATTATACAGATTGTGTTATTTGTTCTTAAATTTTTACAAATTAGAAGAAAATATGCAAAAAAATAAAATTCTAAATTTGACATTTGAGGTTATGGTATTTTGCCTGTTAAATTGTTTACTACAAGATAAATCTATTAAATTATTTATCAATTATGACTTTAATTATAAAGGAGATTATAGAGATTGTTATTTTTTGCTTCAATTTTTATAAATTAAAGTATACAAAAAATTTCAAATGGTAAATTTGACATTTGAGGTTATTTCTTGTGTCAAATTATTTATTATTATAAGATAAATCTATTAAATTATTAATTATTTGTCAATTATGACTTTAATTATAAAGGAGATAATAAGAATTGTGTTATTTCTTCTTAAATTTGTATAAATTAAAAGAAAATGTGTAAAAAATTTGACATTTGAGGTTATGTTACTCTCAATAATAGCTTATTACAATAAATGTATCTAAAAAAATGATAAATAATGTAATCAAATAAGAAATTAAGAAAAGTTATATAAAATAAATAAAGAAATAAATTGTAATTTCTCACCTTTTGAAATTGTAAGAGCAGGAGACCACTGAGACCGTAAAATATCAAGACAAATGCTACCATTACTGTTTATATTTGGATGGTAAATTCTAGTTGTAAACGCCACTTTTGGTGGTTTGAATGGGTAATCTGTCGGAAAGTGTATGGTTAAGAAAAACACACCTCCTTGGTACGGACTGTCAGGCTGAAAAAGAAGTTAGAGAAGGATTGATGAAAATTGGAGATTTTTTGAAATTAATTTTATACTTACAGGTCCCATTATTGTGGCTTGCCAATGAAAAACTATTTAAAAAGTAATATAGATATTAATAAGTAAAAAAATGTGTTGTTATAAACTTACGATCATCTCCAACCGGACCTGCCGAACACTGTGCTGGAGGATCTCTACCGAGATCTTGTAATTCCTAACCAAAAAAAAAAGCAAAAAAATTATTAAATAGAAAGGTTAAAAATAAAAATAAATTTAGGAGTAAAGAAAAGAATGTAAGGTAAAGGTTAATAATAGAATTCCAAGCGGGGTTTAGGTTAGAAACGTGGTTGATTGAGTTTAAAAATACACGAGGGGGGCGAAGAGTGAATTAAAAAAAAAAAAATTGTTCGATTACGTTGTTAAAATGACTACCGGATATTCTTTTCTCCGTAGACACGCGATAACGGTATAAATCGGGGAAAAAAATGCTATGACACGTCGTGAAAAAAACTCGTCGAGGGTTATCCTTGAGAAGTATCGTGTGTGTGTCATCTCGTCCAAGGAAAAATCCTTCTACGAAAAGGGCGTTCAACCCAAAATTAATAATTTGGTGACGTTTATCAATCCGCAAAAAAAAAATTCTTTTTTCTAATTAATTTTATCTTATTATCCTCACCCTTTCGTGAATCGATCCGATTTGAACTCACCTTATTAATTCGCTTTAAAGCCATTTAATCGTGAGTTTGCGGCCAAAACTTGTATGGTAGTCGAAAAAATGGGGACACAAGGAGGACAGGACAATGAAACGCCGCACGAGCGAAGGACCTTTGATAGGGGATCGCAAAGATGGCCTCCTCGGAGAACACCAGCGAACACAACGTTGTTCAAAAGAAGTACTACAAAACAGATTGGTCGGCAAATGAGTTAACTCGAATGGTAGTCTGCGGTTAAACGCGACCACGATTTTTCAAGCCCTAGAACGTGTCTTCGCGCCCCAGAACGGCCCCAAAACGCGGACAAACTGTTCTAGAATTATTTGACTGATCACTTCCGTGCCGGACACCTCTCTACCCACAAAAACGTTTCCTTCACTACCGACCGACTATTACGCCACTACGCGACAGGGCGCGCCACTATTTTTAATAACGTTTCAATGGACATCGCATAGATCGCGTTATTTACGCGATTATTTTTTAATTTTTTATTCAATTTTTACCCAAATTAATTATTTTAAAATAAATTTTTTCGTTTATTTTAAACTCATCGAAGTTTTTAGTTTTTTGACGTAATCGTAATCAATTTGTTTGACGTTTCTACAGATACAATATCTTGATTGAGAAATTAATTTATTTACGTAAAAAAAAGTTATTATTATTTATTTATTAAATAAATTTCATTATTTATCCACATTAATTCATTTAAACGCGATTTATTAATTAAAATAATAATTTTAGCACGAAATTTCATTTATCACCGTGAAGTTAGCTAATTAAAAAATTTAATTTTAACTTAAAATTTGACAATTCATATTTTTGAGGTTAGTACAGTAAAGTGAACCATTTAACCGAAGTTCGGATTGTGATTTATATTTATTTATTTACAGGATGTATCAAAAAAATGTACTCACACTTCGAATGACGAGAAAAACATTATTTATGAACGTAGAGTGAAGCCATTCCATGCTTTGAATATAGAAGATAAATGTAATTATTACAGAATCATGTTCGCAATCAATTCATTGGAAATATCGTGACATTTTCTTTCAATGCATGGATTGTTCTTGGTTTGGTGCGATAAACTTTGTCTTGGAGATATCCGCACAAAAAGAAGTCTATGGGTGTGAGGTCTGGGGAACGCGCAGGATATGCCCTTCGTCCAATCCATGTGTCTGGAAAAGCTTGCTAAAAGTAAATCTCATCGTTCTATGATGCCCAATGGCTTACTGGTTACTCCTGGTAAGTTTACATGATGTTCTAGTGTTACAATTTTGTGTGGAAACCCTGCCTCATTCACAGAATTGAGCTCTTCTGTGAAGATCGTCTTCGTTGAGTGCATAGCTTACTGTTGGAATGTAGCATTTCCATGATGCGATGGACGTTATCTTTTGAGACGTGAATGATGGAGTGTTTCCTGCATCTGTTCTTCTTTTCCAAAGCTCGTGGATGTCCGTGATCATCCAGAACGTTTCTTATTGACGTTCTGGGTGGTTCCATCTGCTTCAAATTTGTCTCTGATGCGAGCAATGAGGTGTCGCGTTGGTGGCGGTTTTGCAAATCGTCTTTGCACTTCAATGGCGTCTTCAGTTTTAAAATAACATTTCAGGACAAACTTCCTATGTTTCAAACTAAGTTGATTTCCTGCCATGCTGTGATTAATTAATTATATGTGTAATACAAAGAATGCAGAGTATGTTAGCGATAGTTAAAGTGTACATTGAGACAAGTCACGACGGTATGTGCAAAAACAAAATTAATCCTATCTGGATACAAAACTGAGTATGGCGCTTCGAATAACACGTCTAAAATTGTTAGGCGTGAGGGCAAGTGTGAAATGTCCAACCTAAGACGATCTACTGCTCTTTCCATCCTGGGTCAAACTGTTGGTGCGCAAAATAAGAAGTCATATCATAACCGACGAGCAGGAACATGTAATTCAATTTTTGAGAGAACATATCGGGAGTCGCAATAACCAACCTGAACAGGAAGTGACCATCACTACAATATCTACACTGCTAACGCGTGGACAGATGATAGATTTGGCAGGCAAATAAATAATCTGTATAAGGATGACGGAATCGATAGGAAAGGTATTTCAGATACCTAATCTGAACTGTCTCTATTCTATTAACATAAATATCATAGTGAGGATCCCAAACATAAAATACCATTTACAAAGACATAGGCAAAGCGTTATTAAAAGACTCGGACGAACTAAACGAATTCCAGCATCCTATTAGTTCTAGCCAGAACTTCATCAACGTGTTGATCAAAAAGTAATCATAAAATCTGTTTAGGTCGGTTTGAATGGTAATGCAATTCGAGAGATTACTAATTGGAGAAAAAATTTTAAGGTCATCAGCATACATGAGATATCTGGAGTTAGGAACTGATTTAGCTATATCTCCTGGAGCATGAACAAGCAGCATACAGAGCAAGCAAACAAACGAATGATAACATACATATAATCTGAAATATCATTGAAAGAAAAATAGAGACATAGGGCAATGAATTATACCTAATATTCTTGGACCTAAAGGTAGCTTTTGGCACGGTTAACCATAGTATTGTATGGAAATTGCTAGAACAATTAATGGTGCTACAAAAACTAACAAGAATAATAGAAAACCTGTACAAGAAGGTAAATCGTATAGTACAAATGAAGGGAAAAACATCAAAAGCTTTTGAAATGAGCATTATTAATGGACAAAAAAGTGAATAAAAAATACAAAAACAAGAACAAATAAATATCAAACAGTAATAGGCAATAAAAGTTTGGAACTAGTAAAAATAGATAATTTACTCTATGCTGACGATATAATGCTGATACCAGAAAACCATAAAAAGGCAAAAAAGTTGATTTTGAAATATGGACAGAAGAAATTGAAAAGGTGGGCCTAGAATTGAAGGACAATAAAATACTGAATTGACATAAAAATACATAACCCGAAAGAAATATATATTGGAACAAAAAATAGAAGAAGTATCAGCATATAAGTACTTGGGCAATATAATATTACAAGATGGAAGGATAGATTTAGACATAAATGCAAGATCAAAGAAAACAAACAACGTATATCATACTCTAACCAGAACAATTTTTGGGAAAAGGGAGCTAGATAAAAAAATAAAATTTAAAGTGTACAACTCGATGGCAATTCCAATATTAATACATGCCAGTGAGTCATAGACACTCCAAGATAAACAGGAAAATAAGGAAGTTTTTACGGAAAAGACGAAGCGGGATACGATAAGTAGTGAGGAAATAAGACTGGGAGTGGGTCAAGATGAGATAATCAGCAAAATAGAGAGAAAGCAACTAAACTGGTACGCCCACATAATTAGAATGGAAAACAAATACCTTTTTTGAAACAAAGAATAAGGATAAGAGAAAGAGGGGAAGACCTAGGAAGAAGTGTGAGAAAAGAAGTTGGGAAGAAGAGAGGGAAGACTCTAGCAGATATAAGGAAATTGGTTAGGAACCGGAGCCATATAGGATTATAGCGCTAGTTAGCATAACATATTACTATGTTACATATGTTTATTGCACTAAAACTAGAACTAACACAAGACCTAGAACTAGAATCATTCTGATTTAACCGTCTTGAGAGACTTGCGGCTAAATTCGAATGTTTCTAGTTCTCGGTCTAGTGTTAGTTCTAGTGGCAGTGGTAGATAGTCAACTTCTTTTTATTATTATATTCGTAATCTTCATAAAATAACCTTTAAAGTGAGTCCAAACATGATGCATTTCTCTCAAAAAACCAAAAAGTTCGAACATTCAACTATTAATTTTGACATATTTGTCAACTTCATAAAAAATCCTTTAAAATGAGTCCAAACTCGACATATTTAACTTTGATATTAATGGAGATACAATCACTTCCGGCTTGAAACGTCAACGTCAATTTTGACTTATTTGTCATCTTCATTAAAAAAGCTTTAAAATGAGTCCAAAAATGACGCACTTATCTTAAAAAACAAAAAAGTTAGAATAAAAAACATTAAACGCGAAGTTAGCAACAATGAAGATAGCAATTTAATTTTTAAATATTAATACCAACCTTAATTTTTGATTTATTTTATTATATTTTTGTTTTTGTGACAAATATTAAGACATTTTATAAAAATTAAAAATATGTCAAAATGACAATGACATTTCAAACCGGAACTTGCTTATATCTCGAGTAATATTGGAATTAAACGTATCATGTTTGGACTTATTTTAAAGTATTTTTCACGGCGATTACAAATATGTCAAAATTAACGTTGACATTCTTAACCGGAAGTTGACCACAACTTCATTAATATTGAAGATAAACATGTCGTGTTTGTACTCATTTTAACGGATTTTTAATGAAGATTACAAATATGTCAAAATTGAGGTTGACATTTTAAATCTGAAGTTAGTTATCATCATAGAAAAATTTTTATGGATCATCTCCCCACTATTTTTCAGTACAAGCGCTCCCAAGGGGATTGTGAGGGAACTAATTAGGTTAAAGCGCAAAATTTAAATATAGGTATTTCTATACCGATTTATACCATTACTTTATTTTGAAGAGGTCAAGTGCATTTTCCAAATAAATAAGAAAAAATATGAATTTAAAGTTTTTCCAAGATAATATTCATAATTCTTAACGTATATTGCTCTCATTGGCAAAAAGCGCCAATTTATCTATTGGATAACTTATCAAGAGGTGGTAAAAGTGGCCCTAACTTATTTAAATACTTAACTAAAGGATATAAAACACTAAGCCAAAAGAACGTAAGGAAGAAAATTTGCTTATACAACGGGGTTATCACCAATTATCACACTAAACGACAAAACAAAAATGTGACGTTTGCTTTCACCTCTGAGTTTGACGTTATACATAAATTTTTCTAATGTTACAAACGCTTTGTTTGTGTAGATAATGCAGATTGCTGCAAATTCAGTTTACAGCGTCATCCAGTGGATTGTGAGGGTACTAAATCTCGGTCTATATTTTTATAGTAGTAAGATTGCATACCATGGTTATCATATAATAGACAGATGGACAACTTTATGGTATTCTTTCATGATGTATTCTTTATTAAAAAAACCTTTAAAATGTGTCCAAACATAATGTATTTATCTCAAAAAACAAAAAAAATAAAAAACATTAACCTTGTATGTTTTTAGTTCTAGGTCTAGTGTTGGTTCTGGTTTTACACTAGCACTATCACTAGAACTAACACAAGACCTAGAACTGTTAAGATACTACTATGTTGTATATTTTTATTGCACAAAAACTAGAACTAACACTAGACCTAGAAATATTCGTGTTTAGCCGTGCGCCTAAAAATAATTTTGATGTTTTTTGAAAGAATTTCGACGCGCGGCTAAGAAAAAACTTTTAGGTGTTAATGTCAACTTTAATTTTATTATTATATTTGTAATTTGTATAAAATAACCTTTAAAATGAGTCCAAACATGACGCACTTATGTCAAAAAACAAAAAAGTTAGAACAAAAAAACATTAAACCCGAAGTTAGCAACAATGAAGATAGCAATTTAATTTTTAAATATTAATACCAACCTTAATTTTTGATTTATTTTATTATATTTTTGTTTTTGTGGCAAATATTAAGACATTTTATAAAAATTAAGAATATGTCAAAATGACATTGACATTTCAAACCGGAAGTTGCTTATATCTCGAATAATATTGGAATTAAACGTATCATGTTTGGGCTCATTTTAAAGGATTTTTCACGACGATTACAAATATGTCAAAATTGAGGTTGGCAACATCTCAAATTTTGCTAGTGTAATTTTTGCTTAAAACTGACCAATAGCAACCCGTTTTTTTGGCGCTTCAATTTAAAAACACTCCTCCGAATTAAAAAAAAAATAGAGTATAGCAAGTGCTGAAACTCTTTTAAATTTTATTTTATTGAATATATAGACATTTTAAAAATTCTTACTTTAATAACAAATTAACCAGAAAAGGACCCCGACTTTTTTAAAAAATAATTAAGTGTTTTATTATTAGTTTGTTATTATTGTTTAGTTTTATAGTATAGAAGGTTGTTTTACACCACTTTATTTTTTTTATTATACAATTCTCTAACCTTTTTTTAGAATAAAAATTAAACATTCCTATTTCAATAATTTAAAAAACACCTTGTACTCTACTCTGCTGTACCTATTTAATTATTGTTATTTTTTTTAGGTTGTTTATGTTATTAATCCCCTCCACGCTCGACGTTAAAAGTAAAATCATCAGCGATTTTGTAACCGAAGTTCTCGTTTGGAATCAGTCTGTTTTGAACGTTGGTAAAAGCAGCATGAAGCCCTCAATTCTCTTTAAAATCGTTTAAGATTGTTAAACGTTCGTGCGTGTTCTAGAAAGTTTAAACAAATCTGTACAAAAAATAAGCGACGAGGATTTTCGAAAGTTTTTTATTAAACAAACGTTAGGTAAGGAATTAAAAATTATATAACAACCTGGTTTTTGTGTACTTTGTTGGATTACATGAAGTGTCCTCGATGTTTCTTCTTGTAGAAACGAAAATGTAAAGGAAATAAAAGAAAATTGTAGTGTGTTGAATTTAAAAACAGTTATGTTATAAAAAGGATATAGCGGTGCTTTTTTGAATAGGTCAGTTCAATTTAGTGTTGGGTGTTATTGAATCTAAACACTTTTAACTTATCTTAGAAAAGAAACGAGCCTCAAAGCACAATAGGATTTATTAGGAAGTCGTTTCTTTGGTTTATTTTATACTCGTTCTGATTCGTACGAGTTGAGTTCAAAAAGTACTTTTTTTTTATTACAAAGTGAAAGTTAATTTTTGTAATTTTAATATTTCTTTATAGATAAGATGACTGTAACAATAATTGCACGCCATGAACTCTCCAAAGCTGGATGTGATGATAATGGAACTTGTTGTGTCGACCAGGTGAGTAAACTAACTTTCTTCTTGCGATGAAAGTAATTTCTCCGATACTTCCTCTCGAAATAAAACGGTACTAAACAAGAACCTGTTTGAAAATACCTAAGCTATTTACTTCCTTGTATAAAAAGAAAGTCTTTTTGCATTTTATTACTTAAAAAATTAATATAAATGACAAAGGAATGCAATTAATTTGAAATTTAATTGATAAAAATGATAAAAAAATTTGAAACCTTTCTCTTTTTGTCTTTTTTTTTTTATAAAATCATCAACATACTTTCTCTTGAGAGTGTTTATAACAAGTTCCGTTTCTAACATTTAGGACGACGTTAAGAAAAAGTTAAACTAATTCGAATCGAAACATATAATTTTTTGGTGAAATTTTGAAAGTTGCCACAAAAAAAAATTACTTCTTGACATTGAATCGTTGCGTTTTCGATGCTTCAAGGCTTTTTTGCAACATAATCGATGAGGCAAAAAAAATCGGGGTCATTATCGTCGTTGAACTCTTTAAGAATAAAAATTGTTTCTTTTTTATGTTAAAATCCAAACAAATTCTTATTCATTTTATTAATTCTTAATTGATGTGGTTTGATAAATTAAAATTGCAAACATAAATGCTAATTTAAAAGAAATTAAAAAAAAATGATTGGATTAAATTGGTAATGTGTTATTTTTGTGTATTTGTGTTATATACAAAAAGGATTTTAATAGAAATTCGACTTCAAGTAAATTTAATGGATTTATGCGTTATAAAAATATATGTTTTTGTTTATCCAGGTTATTGAGGGTTAGTTTACTAAGCCGAGGCGCTACATCGGTACCATAATGATACCAAAACAGAGTAATTTACTATTTTTCGATTTAATTAAGCCGAGGTGCTTCATTAGTGCTATGTTGATACAAAAACTGAATGGTTTATAACGCCATGTAGTTTAATTAAGCCGAGGTCGCTTGCGGCCGAGGCGCTACATCGGTACCATATTGATACAAATCTACTCAATTTTGAATAATTTACGAGTTAATTAAGCCAAGGTCGCTTGCAGCCGAGGCATTACATCGGTACCATACTAGTGCAAATTTACTCAGATTTTAAGAATTTTTGACGTAATAAGCCGAGGTCGCTTGCGGCCGAGGCATTAGATCGGTAGAAATCTACTGAACTTTTAAGAATTTACGTGTTAATTAAGCGGAGGCATTACATCGGTACCATACAGTTGTAAATTTATTCAGATCTTAATGATTTTTGAGTTAATAAGCCGAGGTCGCTTGTAGCCGAGGTGCTACATTGGTACCATATTGACACAAATTTACTCAATTTTGAATAATTTATGAGTTAATTAAGCCGAGGTCGCTTGCGGCTGAGGCATTACATCGGTGCCATACTGATACAAATCTACTCAGTTTTTAAGAATTTACAAGTTAATCGGCCTAATCATAGTTATCGGCCGATAGCTTTATCACCAGTGTTCTCAAAAATTTTAGAGCAACTGATTAAGAAGTGTCTTACTAGTTACTTACATAAGAACAATATATTAACCGAATCACAGCATGGCTATAGAGTGGCAAGATCAACTACAACGGCTGTTATGAAAATTATAAATGATGTAATTGAAGCACACGATAAATTTGAAAAATCAAAAATGATTTGTTGTGACCTAAGCCGAGCTTTCGATACTGTGGATCATGGCATATTTCTGCACTATTACGTTGTGAGAGGAATTCCACACAAGCTCACAAAATCGTATCTCTGCATCTAGTCTTTATCGCCCATTACTAAGGTTTTATGTATAAAAAGTATTTCCCTATCGCTTTTAGTTTTTGAGTTATGATTGAGTTAATTTTCGAAAATCAACAATTTTGATGTTTAATCGAGTTAGAGCTTATAAATAAAAAATGGTAATAATTGGGTTCAATCTTGTTATGGATTTAGTCTTTATGGCCCATTACTAAGGTTTTATGTATAAAAAGTATTTCCCCATCGCTTTTAGTTTTTGAGTTATGATTGAGTTAATTTTCGAAAATCAACAATTTTGATGTTTAATCGAGTTAGAGCTTATAAATAAAAAATGGTAATAATTGGGTTCAATATTGTTATGGATTTAGTCTTTATGGCCCATTACTAAGATTCTATGTATAAAAAGTATTTCCCCATTGCTTTTAGTTTTTGGGTTATGATTCAGTTAATTTTCGAAAATCAACAATTTTGATGTCTAATCGATTTAGAGCTTATAAATAAAAAATGGTAATAATTGGGTTCAATCTTTTTATGAATCTAGTGTTTATGATCAATTACTAAGGTTTTATGTATAAAAAGTATTTCCCCATCACTTTTAGTTTTTGAGTTATAATTGAGTTAATTTTCGAAAATCAACAATTTTGATGTTTAATCGAGTTAGAGCTTATAAATAAAAAAAGGTAATAATTGGGTTCAATTTTGTTATGGATTTAGTCTTTATGGCCCATTACTAAGGTTTTATGTATAAAAAGTATTTCCCCATCGCTTTTAGTTTTTGAGTTATGATTGAGTTAATTTTCGAAAATCAACAATTTTGATGTTTAATCGATTTAGAGCTTATAAATAAAAAATGGTAATAATTGGGTTCAATTTTGTTATGGATTTAGTCTTTATGACCCATTACTAAGGTTTTATGTATAAAAAGTATTTCCCCATCACTTTTAGTTTTTGAGTTATGATTGAGTTAATTTTCGAAAATCAACAGTTTTGATGTTTAATCGATTTAGAGCTTATAAATAAAAAATGGTAATAATTGGGTTCAATCTTGTTATGGATTTAATCCGTATGGCCCATTACTAAGGTTTTATGTATAAAAAATATTTCCCCATCGCTTTTAGTTTTTTAGTTATAATTGAGTTCATTTTCGAAAATCAACAATTTTGATGTTTAATCGATTTAGAGCATCAATTTTTGATCAAAATCGACTTTTTATATAAATGTCTTGCCAAGATCGACCGAGGGGTTTAAAGTAACCTTCCTTTTTTTTAAGTGTGGTATTATTTTCTGATAAATATATAATTAAACATCTTTTTAGTTCGAGCAGTCGATCTAGCATGTAGAATTCCACCTGGTTGGTACGTCTTGCAACTCAGGAAGAGTTTTTCCTCTCCCATTCATTTGTTATACAGTGTTCTGTAATACTTAAGAAACTATTATTGTTTTTAGAACATATACAAATATCAGAAGTTAACGCTATATATTCCATTTTAGACATTTTTTTTTACAATTTGAGTCTGTAATAAAGTAATAAGTCATAAATATCAAATATTATATTTTTCATACAGTTCCGAGAAGGAAGTGTATACTGTGGAACAATAGTAGACAATAAGCGAGAAAAACCTTTATTATCTACCAGCGAATACGGTTGATTATCTAAGTACAATGTGTTAATTAATTATCGTACCTGACGAAATCATTGCAAGTATGCAACCAATATCACAGTATTTTTATTGCAATACGCGATTTGCGTATGTTGCGTACTGCACTGTGATATTGGTTGCATACTTGCAATGATGACATCGGGTACGATACTTAATTAACACACTGTAGATCATCATAGCTATTTTAATAGTATTTTTTTTGGCTTGTGGATCGTTTATATATCTCAAGGTTTATTTTTTGTTTGGTATTGTTGTAAAGTCTTTCGTTAACGTTTTTTATAAATTATATGCAGTCTACTTTAATCATACATTCTCTTTTTTCACTGCCATAACTCCATATCTTTCACACCAAGACCAAACCTTTCTTTTCAACCCTGTATATGACAGTTTTTGCAATTTCTACGCAAATAATCCGTCCTCATTGCGTCAGCAATTCGTCCGAACCTTAATATACTCTCTTCTTATTATTCCGATTTATGTTTTTATGTTTTTATCCCACCAAATAGAATTAAGTGCTCCCACCACTTTTTTGGCTTTATTGAACTTGTTTTTCATTTCCGTCTGATCAATACCAATCTTGGTGCCCAAGTATTTAAATTGTTCTTCTTGACGAATTTCTATGATAATTTCGAATTTGACTTTTTCCTCAATCCCCAATTTGCATGCTCTGAGTCTTTACAACATAAATTCCATGTCATCCTATGCTTTAATAGCTTAATGAACACAAAATGAGTGTTATTAATCGGAATATGGACATTCCCTGGCATAACCTTGAAGGAATTATGTCTTAATCCTTTACTAAGGTATATTACATCTGATAACTTGTTCCTCTGTTTAATATCATCATGCAGAACTATTACGACATGACAAGAATGTGAGAATAAGACTTTATGGTTACTCTAATACATAGAGGAGTTAAATAAAAGAGATGATAACTCAATTTCATTGAATTAAATAAATATATTAATAATAAATAAGTATAATAATAAAAATATTTTTTTATCCATTAAGTTTATCAGAACTTTTCCCCATTTGTTCCATAACATATTTAGTATCCCGTTCTTCCGTTGAATCCCCATCTTCATAAACATCCTGGTGACAAAACGCTTTACATTTTGGCGAATTTTCCTGATGAAACGCTTGGCACTCAGTAAAAACGACCGTATTCACGTTATCATAAACATTATGATCGGTACCTTCTTCGTCATAATTTTTAAAACAAACAACCGAGCACATCGTAACGATTATTATAAAAGGATACGTTAAAAAGAAGATTACGTTCATACAAAATTCGGTGTTTTTCGATAAAGGGCGAACGGATCGTTTCCCGGTTTGTGGATGAATTGGCCACCCGGCCACGTCGTAAATAACTGGTTGTCCTGCTAATTCTGGTTCTTGATATTTTTTCATGGGTCGTGGAAGATCGACCAAAAGATTCATTCCGCACATTCCGAGTTTTGGAAAAAACATTAATCCGAGAATTCCTTTTAATAGTCCCATAAAAATTAAGACGAGGATTACCGCGCAACATGATATTAAAATCGACATTCCAACTCCTGCGTGGCATATTGGATTGATACTGTCGAATTCGCATGCTCTTATCGGTCGATTTTTCTTTAATAATTCAGCGATTTTATCCTCGTAATTATCTCCACGAGCTGCGACCAAACAAACGAAGAAGAAATTCGTTAAAAATGTTAACTTTAAGGTTTTTCTCATTAAGAAAATTTCATTTTCTTTGGTGATTTTTTTTTTGGTTAAAAATACAACATTTTTTTGGTTGACAACTTTCAATTTTATTCATTTCATTCATTTTATTCGTGTCATTCGTTCAAGGTTGATAACATCGATTGTTTTTATTTCAGAATTTCTTTTTTAATGAATAATTTGATTGCGCCATCTATGCGCGGTGTAAGAATCTATAAGAAAAATCCGAAACTCGCCGAGAATTCAGTCGAGTTAGTCGAGATACGAATATCACAATCAGGATATCAGCAAACCGAGCAAGTAAATTCCTGGCATTAGAAAGGCGCATGGTCACTCTATTGATTAGAAATAAACGCGGTAAAGATTTTTTAAAATAAAACAACATCTTCGTACGATTTTCTGAAAAACCTTTGGGAAAATTCTCGATGAAAAGGCACCTTTTTGGTTTGCAATCGCTCAAGGGAAATTTTGACAGCCGTTAGAAGCTGTCAGTCTTCGAACGTCAGTCTTGTATCGCGGTTCAAAACATCAGGAGAACATCAAATCCGAAGAGATTTTGATCGATGTACTACTATGGAGTTAAATAAAAATTGATTTAATTCATTTCTAATTTTATTTAATCGTTTTGTGACATCAAAAACTAATTCCCACGTAATAATTTATTAATTTGTATCAAATAAGAATAGGAAAATGATGATAAAATATATATATGCGGAGTTTGATGTCTCTCTGGATATTTTGGGATCTCATGATACATAACTGGGAGTAGAATGCGCGATTTCCTCATTTTTGTATATCTCGAGTTTCATCGTTTTCAACCTCAGCTTAAATATATCGAAAAACCTTGAAAGGCAATCAGTTTTCGTGGCAACATGGCACCGATGTAGCGCCTCGGCCGGAAATGACCTTGGGTAAGTGTAATCGAAAAACCATGAAGAACCGGAAGAACGTGTTACAACTCCAATGCAAACAAAAATTGTTTTAAAGGAAGACATTTCCCGTAGACCCAGACGTTTATCGCAGGCAGAAATGGATGAAGTGAATAAATAAGTTGATAGACGGCTACATGAAGGAGTTATCGAACACAGCTGTTCTAAATATTCAAGTCCGATTGTTTTGGTCAAAAATAAAAATTGAATTTGTTATTGAAGACCAACTAGACACATTGCAAAATTTTCATGTCCCCGTTGATGAAGGAAATAGAAAATGTATGTCATTTGTAACTCCTGCTGGTCAATATCAATTTCTTCAAACACAATTTAGGCTTTGTAATTCCATATAGGCCATATTCCAAAGGTTTATTAATTCTAACATACATGGATGACGTTATAATTTTAGCTGAAAACGAGATGCAGGCTCTGGAAAGATTATAAAATGTATTAAAAGTTGCTAAATATCAGAGATTAGAGATTAATTGGAAATAATGTCAATTCTTAAAGTCAGAAATAGAGTATTTGGGTTATGAAATAATTAATAGAAGCATTCGACCATCTCCATAAAAAATAGAAGCTGTAACAAAATTTCCAGATCCTAGAAATTTCAAGCAGCTCCAATCATTTTTGAGCCTTGCTGGCTATTTTTGAAAATTCGTCAAAAACTATACCCTGATATCTAAACCGTTAAACAGTAAAGAAGTAATAGGAAAGCTAGATAGTCAACAGAAAATTTTTGGCAATCTTAGAAGTATAATATCCGATAGAGGAGGAACAATCATATCTGATGAATTCAAAAACTATTGTTCAAAAGAAAATATTGATTATAAAATATTAATCGAAAGGTTAAACCATAATATCATGTCTAAGTGCTTTATCAGTAGAACAACCGGAAAAATGGTTTAAGTATGTGGAAAGATTACAAACAGATTCTTAACAGAACTAACCGTAGAAGTACAGGCGGCTGTACTCATTTAAAGTTTTAACTGAAATCGATATGTGTTATTCTGAAGATCTAAAATTACCAGAAAAAGACTTGATACAAAAACTACGTGAAGAACGATCTCAAGTACGAGATGATGCTGGAAAACAAATGGCATGAATTCAAGAAAAAAATGCAAGAAATTATAATAAAAGAAGAAAGAAAGTAAGATTATGAAATTGGTGATTGGGTTGCAGTGACTGTGTTCGTTTAACACAGTTTAGAAGTGGACTTAAATGGACCTATAATAATGTTAGAAATGCAAAATTCTGAAAATTCATCAGCTTTTATTTCGTAGATTCGTAACAATCAATGCTAAGCACAAATAGTTTGTGGAATATAATTTATGAGTTGATTATCAATGTTTTTTATCTAAACCATTTTACTCCATCACATTCAGTCTTTAATTTATTATCTACAATAGTGTTAAAATCGCGAAACTCTGAAAATTCTTCAGCTTTAGTTCCTAAGATGATAATAACTAATGACAGGGACAAATATCTTATGGATTATAACTTTTAGGTTTATTATGAATGCTTTTAGTCCAAATTATTTTAGTCCATCGTCTTCAGGCCGTAACTTATTATCTATAATAATGTTAGAAATGCAAAATTCTGCAAATTCATTAGTTTTTGTTTCCTATGTTGGTAATAACCAATGATAAGGGCAAATTTTTTATGGATTATAATTTATGAGTTGATTATTAATGTTTTTTATCTAAAACATTTCACTCCATCACTTTCAGTCATTAACTTATTACCTGTAATAGTGTTAAAATCAGAAAACACTGAAAATTCTTCATTATTAGTTCCCTAGGTTGGTAATAAACAATGATGGGGACAAATCTCTTATGGATTATAGTTTTTGAGTTGATTATGATTATTTTTCATCCAAACTATTTCACTCCATCATCTTTAGGTCGTAACTTATTACCTATAATAATGTTAGAAATGTAAAATTCTGTAAATTCATCAGTTTTTGTTTACTAGGTTGGTAATAACCAATGATAAGGACAAACTTTTTATGGATTATAATTTATGAGTTGATTATTAATGTTTTTTATCTAAATCATTTCACTCCATCACTTTCAGTCTTTCATTTATTACCTATAATAGTGTTAAAATCAGAAAACCCTCAAAATTCTTCAATATTAGTTCCTTAGGTTGATAATAAACAATGACGTGGACAAATCTCTTATGGATTATAGTTTTTGAGTTGATTATGATTGTTTTTCATCTAAACTATTTCACTCCATCATCTTTAGATCATAACTTATTATCTATAATAATGTTAGAAATGCAAAATTCTGCAAATTCATTAGTTTTTGTTTCCTAGGTTGGTAATAACCAATGATAAGGGCAAATTTTTTATGGATTATAATTTATGAGTTGATTATTAATGTTTTTTATCTAAAACATTTCACTCCATCACTTTCAGTCATTAACTTATTACCTGTAATAGTGTTAAAATCAGAAAACACTGAAAATTCTTCATTATTAATTCCCTAGGTTGGTAATAAACAATGATGGGGACAAATCTCTTATGGATTATAGTTTTTGAGTTGATTATGATTATTTTTCATCTAAACTATTTCACTCCTGCATCTTTAGGTCGTAACTTATTACCTATAATAATCTTAGAAATGCAAAATTCTGTAAATTCATCAGTTTTTGTTTACTAGGTTGGTAATAACCAATGATAAGGACAAACTTTTTATGGATTATAATTTATGAGTTGATTATTAATGTTTTTTATCTAAATCATTTCACTCCATTACTTTCAGTCTTTCATTTATTACCTATAATAGTGTTGAAATCGGAAAACCCTGAAAATTCTTCAATATTAGTTCCCTAGGTTGGTAACAAACAATGACGGGGACAAATCTCTTATGGATTATAGTTTTTGAGTTGATTATGATTATTTTTCATCTAAACTATTTCACTCCATCATCTTTAGGTCATAACTTATTACCTATAATAATGTTAGAAGTGCAAAATTCTAAAAATTGATCAGTTTTTGTTTCCTAGGTTGGTAATAACCAATGATAAGGATAAACTTTTTATGGATGATAATTTGTGAGTTGATTATTAATGTTTTTTATCTAAACCATTTCACTCTATCACTTTCAGTTTTTAATTTATTACCTATAATAGTGTTAAAATCGGAAAACTTTGAAAATTCTTCAATATTAGTTTCCTAGGTTGGTAATAAGCAATGACGGGGACAAATCTCTTATGGATTATAGTTTTTGAGTTGATTATGATCATTTTTCATCTGAACTATTTCACTCCATCATCTTTAGGTCGTACCTTATTACCTATAATAATGTTAAAAGTGCAAAATTCTAAAAATTCATCAGTTTTTGTTTCCTAGGTTGGTAATAACCAATAATAAGGACAAACTTTTTATGGATAATAATTTATGAGTTGATTATTAATGTTTTTTATCTAAAACATTTCACTCCATCACTTTCAGTCTTTCATTTATTACCTATAATAGTGTTAAAATCGGAAAACACTGAAAATTTTTCAATTTTAGTTCCCTAGGTTGGTAATAAGCAATGACGGGGACAAATCTCTTATGGATTATAGTTTTTGAGTTGATTATGATTGTTTTTCATCTAAACTATTTCACTCCATCGTCTTCAGGCCATAACTTATTACCTATAATAATGTTAGAAATGCAGAATTTTGATAATTCGTCAGTTTTGGTTTCTTAGGTTGGTAACAATCAATGATAAGGACAAATCGTATATGGATTATAATTGATGAGTTGTTTATTAATGTTTTTTATCTAAATCATTTTACTCCATCACTTTCAGTCTTTCATTTATTTTCTATAATAGTGTTAAAATCGCGAAACTCTGAAAATTCTACGGTTTTAGTTCCTAGGTGGATAATAACTAATGACAGGGACAAATCCCTTATAGATAATAATTTTTAGGTTTATTATGAATGCTTTTAGTGTATATTATTTCACTCCATCATCTTCAGGCCGTAATTTATTACCTATAATAATGTTAGACATGCAAAACATTGATAATTCGTCAGTTTTTGTTTCTTAGGTTGGTAACAATCAATGATAAGGACAAATCGTTTATGGAATATAATTTGTGTGTTGATTATTAATGTTTTTTATCTAAATCATTTTATTCCATCACTTTCAGTCTTTCATTTATTATCTATAATAGTGTTAAAATCGCGAAACTCTGAAAATTCTACAGTTTTAGTTCCTAGGTGGATAATAACTAATGACAGGGACAAATCCCTTATGGATAATAATTTTTAGGTTTATTATGAATGCTTTTAGTCTATATTATTTCACTTCATCATCTTCAGGCCGTAACTTATTACCTATAATAATGTTAGAAATGCAAAATTCTGAAAATTCATCAGCTTTTGTTTCTTAGGTTGGTAACAATCAATGCTAAGGACAAATCGTTTATGGAATATAATTTATGAGTTGATTATCAATGTTTTTTATCTAAACCATTTCACTCCATCGCTTTCAGTGTTTAATTTATTACCTATAATAGTGTTATAAACGTGAACATCTGAAAATTCATCGGTTTTAGTTCCTAGGTTGATAATAACCTAATGACAGGGACAATTGACGGCGCTACTTGAATAGAGGTCCCAAACCCTCCGTAAACTGAAAAGATTTTGTCTGGTTCGAATTTGGATAAGAGTTGGCAGAATTTTAAAAATGTCTTCTAAATATGTCTATCTAATTGTGTCTCAAAATACACACAACATTTATGATAAACTACTTCCATCATGTGTTTGCATGGAAGAGTATATCAGTTCTAGTTCTCCCTCTGCGGATTCATCAGAAATTTCAAACAATGTTAATGAACACAGAACTATTTCATTTGTTATAAAAATGGATTATGAATCATAGGAGAAAATTAAACCGATGGATATTTCATATAATGACAAAAAGAACACATCGCGCTTGTATAGTGTTTTGCAATCTGATTGGACCGACGCAATGTACAAGGGATTTGATCCACCTATAAAAAGCCTTCTGAACATGAAGATGTATTGATACGTTGCTCATTAAGTGGTGAATTTTAATAATATTCGTCATCAAAACACAACGATTTTTAAATAAGGAGTGTGCCCTCCGTATAAGAGCGTTAGAAGCGCGAAAAAGAATGAGATGAAATAATGCCAAAAGATTTACCATCATTAAATATCCTGAGCATGGCAAAATATCAACAACGCAAATCCTTGCAATACCATGACTATCCTATTATTTGATGAAGTTTGATGCTCCATACATAAAATATATTTGAGTCGGAGGATATGATAATTTTTTTGTCCATTATTTCGGGTTTCAATGATATGCTCACAGACAGTAAAAAACTGGCATCCTCTTTAGATGTTGATACAAGCTTTAAATACCAAGAAACATTAAGACCACGAACTATTAAAAAGCAATTATCTTATGAATGCGAAGATCAACCCATAAGAATGAAGAAGTAAGCTTTAATGAACTCTTTTTTTTTAAGTGTTAGACGTCGCAATATCGTCCTTAAGTGGCAGGTTTGAGCTGCTATCTCAACATGCAGAAATATTTATTTTTTTATGGAATCTCTCCGAATTCAATAAATATCCTCAAAAAGCTCAACCAGCTCAATCTTTGTGAAAAACTTGAAACAGCATTAAGTGACAAATGACAAATGAACTACAGATTTTGCAGAGCTTTGGGGACAGTCTTACGTCGCCCGTTAAAGCTTCAAATTATATAGTTGATAACAATCTAACCCATTCATTTCCTAATATCTATATGTATTTCTCTATGGATTTTGTTAACAATTCCAGTCTCAGTTGCTACAGCAGAGAGATCATTTTCAAAATTAAAAATAATTAAAAATTATCTGCGGTCTACTATGGGACAAGATAGATTGGCAAATCTTGCAATCATATCTATTGAGAGTGACATTTTACAAAAATTAGATATAGATTTAATAATAGGGCAATTTGTTAAAAACAAAGCCAGAAAAGCTCAGCTTTTGTAAGATACATTTCAATATACGCATTTTCTTATTAATTTTTTGTTAACACGTGAACCACTCGTGATTGAACTATTTTATTGTAAAGTTATATTATTTTATGTAAATATTGTTTATTTTAAAAATATAAATAGTGTGAAACTTAAATAAAAATTTTTGACTGTAAACTTTAAAAGACTGCAAAATATTAATTTAAAAAAAATTATAAATGAAATACGTATTTTCATTAAATAATGGCGCTCATTAAATATGTGCACGACAGCGCTGATTAGGCTTGGCGCGGGCCTGATAATAACTAATGACAGGGATAAATCTCTTATGGATTATAATTTTTAGGTTTATTATGAATGCTTTTAGTCCAAATTATTTCACTATATTGTCTCCAGGCCGTAACTTATTACCTATAATAATGTTAGAAATGCAAAATTTTGATAATTCGTCAGTTTTTGTTCCTTAGATTGGTAACAATCAATGATAAGGACAAATCGTTTATGGATTATAACTTATGAGTTGATTATTAATGTTTTTTATCAAAATCATTTCACTCCATCACTTTCAGTCTTTAATTTATTACCTATAATAGTGTTAAAATCGCGAGACTCTGAAAATTCTTCAGTTTTTTAGTTCCCTAGGTTGGTAATAACGAATGGCAGGGACAAATTTCTTATGTAGTGTTAGATCTAGTTTAATACAAAATATACAACAATCTAACGCTTTATAACAGTTAAAACTAGACCTAACACTAGAACTAGAAAGTTTCGGGTTTAGCCGTGCGTCTTCAGACCGATACCACCTTGATACAAATTTGCACAGTTTTCAAGAATAGACAACTTAATCATCTCGAGGTCACTTGCAGCCGAGACGCTAGGTTGATACGACCTTGATACAAATCTACACAGTTTTCAAGAATATATGACTTATAATCAAACCGAGGTCGCTTGCGGCCGAGGCGCTAGGTTGATACCCTCATATTGAGCAAAAACTAACATTTTCGCATAATCTAAGTGTCAAAAAAGATGCTAATTCAAAAATTCCTGGAAGCCGTATTTATTGAAATTAAGGACTGAGACTTATTCTTAATTAAAGCTCAAACCTTTCTCTTTAAAATGATGTATAATAATTGTTTGATTGGATTGGAAAAATATTAAGAAAAATAATGTTGAAACAAAACTTACATTTTCGTATAACCTAAAAGTGTCAAAAAAGATGCTTATTTAAAAATTCTGGAAACCGTATTTATTGAAATTAAGGAAGGAGACTTGTTCTAAATTAAAGCTTAAAGCTTTCTCTTTAAAATGATGTATAATAATTGTTGGGTTGAATTGGAAAAATATTGAGAAAAATAATGTTGAAACAAAACTTACATTTTCGTATAACCTAAAAGTGTCAAAAAAGATGCTTACTTAAAAATTCCTGGAAACCGTATTTATTGAAATTAAGGAAGGAGACTTGTTCTAAATTAAAGCTCAAAGCTTTCTGTTTAATATGACGTATAATAGTTGTAGGGTTGAATTGGAAAAATATTAAGAAAAAGAATGTTGAAACAAAACTTACATTTTCGTTTAATTGTTTTAATTACATTGTTCCTTAGGTTGGTAACAATCAATGATAAGGACAAATCGTTTATGGATTTCAATTTATGAGTTGATCATTAATGTTTTTATCAAAATCATTTCACTCCATCACTTTCAGTCTTTCATTTATTACCTATAATAGTGTTAAAATCGCGAGACTCTGAAAATTCTTCAGTTTTAGTTCCCTAGGTTGGTAATAACGAATGGCAGGGACAAATTTCTTATGTAGTGTTAGTTCTAGTTTAATACAAAATATACAACAATCTAGCGCTTTATAACAGTTAAAACTAGAACTAACACTAGACCTAGAACTAGAAAGTTTCGGGTTTTTTTAACCCGAATGTTTCTAGTTCTAGGTCTAATGTTAGTTCTAGTTTTAGTTCAATAAAAATATGCAACTTAGTGATTTCTTATGCTAGTATATCGAAAAACCATGAATAACATTCCGTTTTCTTATCAACATAATTTTGATAAAGTACTACATATTTTTGTATTAATATGTTATCGATGTAGTGCCTCGCCCACAAGTGACCTTGACTTAATTGAATTGAAAACTACAAAATTTTTTGTTAATATCATTTTAAACAATTCCATTTAAAAATTCATAAACATAGAAATTAACTTCCTTGTGTGATTTTAACAGATACATTTTCTTAATAATTATATAACTACAGAGAGAAACCTAAGAGAAATTTGAACCATTTCCTCACTTTCACAATCAATATTTTATTTTAAACCAACAAATACATATTTTAAACAATCCAATTTATCCCATAAACAATTTATTTAACAAAAAAATTTTTTGTGGCATAACCTAATCAAATTTTCTTCAAAAAAAAATAATTTTTTTTCCCCTATCTTTTTATAATCAAACGTTATACGTATATCTCCTATACAAAAAGACAGTTTTTACCCTTTAATTTAAGATATGAAACGTATTTTAACTCGTAACAATAATTTTTTGGTAATTTTATAATGATTTTTGACAAATTCATAACCTCACCTTATTTATTTCTTTTTTAGACTCAAACGATTTGTGACCACACCGAATCTCTTTTAAGAAACCTTTCGAGCGTAAATCTAAGAAGATCTAGATCGATTAATAACAACGAGTTTAAACAGGAACGAGTTGAACCGAACGAAGATGACGACGACGATAAATACAGGAGATTATTTTGTTTTGACGAAGCCCCAGAATATTTAAAACACAATGTTTATATTAGGAATGGATATAGAGGGATGTTAAATACCAAGTTGTGCATGGAGAGTATTTTTTGGTGGACTAATGAGACGATTAATATTTGGTCCCATGTTTTTGGGTTTATGTTGTTCTTAGGATTAACATTGAAAGATTCTGTTTATATTGATATTCAAGCTCCTTGGGAAGATAAAGTTTTAGTGGCTAATGTTTTAGTTTGTTTTCAGGTAAAATTATTTTTTTATTTATAATTGTTTATAAATTATATTAAATTTTAGGTTTGTATGATATTATCTTCTTTATACCATACATTTTCTTGCCGATCAGAAAAGGATTTTAATTGTTTTCTAACCTTCGATTTATTTGGTATAGCTTTATCACTTTTAGCTATTTACACATCAGGGATTTATTATGCTTTTTGGTGCGAGCAGGTTTGTTAAAAAAATAATGTTAATTAAAAAACAATTAATATTAAATCATTTAGTATTGGAGAACTTTTTATATGTTCACTGTTTCGTTAATATTCGCTGGCGCGATGTTACTCCAACTACCAAAATTTAATATCTCATCGAATGTAAAAACGTTGGTTTTTATTTTATGGGCTTTATACGGGGTGATTCCAACGATTCATTGGACCATAAGATCGGGGGGATTAGCAAGTCCTGTTGTAAGAGTAAGTTTTTGATTTATTATTAGCCCAAAATGTATTAAAACATATTTTTTTTAGCTTTTACTTCCTCGCGTAATGGGAATGTATGGGATAAGTGGTTTAGCATTTTTGGTTTACATCACAAAAATTCCTGAAAGATTTTTTGCCGGAAAATTCGATTATTTCGGGCATTCTCATCAATGGTGGCACATAATCATCGTTATGGCGCTTTATTATTGGCATAGCAGTGGTATTTTGTATCTCGAATACAGAATGAACCATGCTTGTCCAGGAATGGAAAGTTCATCGTCATAAAAATAAATCATTTTATTCAAAACTAAATTGAGAGATTTTTATTTTAGGTAATCTTTTCTTTTAGTTGGTTTTAAAAGATTTGTATTGTTGGCTATTTATTTTTTTTTCTTATTTTGTGGAGAGAAAAAAGTACTCGTTTTTATTTTGTTGTAAATTGTGTGATAAGGTTCTATATTCTATAATATTATTTTTAGAAATGTAATTGATTTAATTAATAAAATTAAATTTTACACTGAAATTAAAATACTTCTCTCAATATTTGTATTATTATTTGATTCAAAAAATCGTAACAACGATGTTTATGGAAAATAAGAAATTATTTATAGCACATTAAATTTTGATCAAATTAGCTTTAAAATGCTTTTTATTTCATAATGATATCTCAATTCGTTCTTGAGATACGATTTTTTTAAATTTTAATTTCTTTATATAATAATTAAACATGCAGAGTTGGATTTAAAAAATCATAACAACGATGTTTATGGAAACTAAGAAATTATTTTTGGCACATTAAATCTTCATCAAATTAGCTTTAAAATGCTTTTTATTTCATAATGATATCTCAATTCGTTCTTGAGATACGATTTTTTAAAATTTATATTTCATATCTATAACAATCAAAAAGGGGTTGGATTTAAAAAATCATAACAACGATGTTTATGGAAACTAAGAAATTATTTATGGCACATTAAATCTTCATCAAATTAGCTTTAAAATGCTTTTTATTTCATGATGATATCTCAATTCGTTCTTGAGATACGATTTTTTTAAATTTATATTTGATATCTATAACAATCAAAAATGGGTTGGATTTAAAAAATCGTAACAACGATGTTTATGGAAAATAAGAAATTATTTATAGCACATTAAATTTTGATCAAATTAGCTTTAAAATGCTTTTTATTTCATAATGATATCTCAATTCGTTCTTGAGATACGATTTTTTTAAATTTTAATTTCTTTATATAATAATTAAACATGCAGAGTTGGATTTAAAAAATCATAACAACGATGTTTATGGAAACTAAGAAATTATTTTTGGCACATTAAATCTTCATCAAATTAGCTTTAAAATGCTTTTTATTTCATAATGATATCTCAATTCGTTCTTGAGATACGATTTTTTTAAATTTTTATTTCTTTATATAACAATTAAACATGCAGAGTTGGATTTAAAAAATCATAACAACGATGTTTATGGAAACTAAGAAATTATTTATAGCACATTAAATCTACATCAAATTAGCTTTAAAATGCTTTTTATTTCATAATGATATCTCAATTCGTTCATGAGATACGATTTTTTAAAATTTATATTTCATATCTATAACAATCAAAAAGGGGTTGAATTTAAAAAATAGTAACAACGATGTTTATGAAAAATAAGAAATTATTTATGGCACATTAAATCTTCATCATATTTGTTATAAAATGTTGTTTATTTCATGATGATATCTCAATTCGTTCTTGAGATACGATTTTTTTAAATTTATATTTCATATCTATAACAATCAAAAAGGGGTTGGATTTAAAAAATCATAACAACGATATTTATGGAAACTAAGAAATTATTTATGGCACATTAAATCTTCATCAAATTAGCTTTAAAATGCTTTTTGTTTCATAACGATATCTCAATTCGTTCTTGAGATACGATTTTTTTAAATTTTTATTCTTTATATAACAATTCAACATGCAGAGTTGCATTTAAAAAATCATAACAATGATGTTTATGGAAAATAAGAAATTATTTATGGCACATTAAATCTTCATCAAATTAGCTTTAAATTGTTGTTTATTTCATGATGATATCTCAATTCATTCATGAGATACGATTTTTTTAAATTTACATTTTATATCTATAACAATCAAAAAGGGGTTGGATTTAAAAAATCGTAACAACGATGTTTATGGAAAATAAGAAATTATTTATGGCACATTAAATCTTCATCATATTTGCTTTAAAATGTTGTTTATTTCATAATGATATCTCAATTCGTTCATGAGATACGATTTTTTAAAATTTATATTTGATATCTATAACAATCAAAAAGGGGTTGGATTTAAAAAATCGTAACAACGATATTTATGGAAACTAAGAAATTATTTATGGCACATTAAATCTTCATCAAATTAGCTTTAAAATGCTTTTTATGTCATAATGATATCTCAATTCGTTCTTGAGATACGATTTTTTTAAATTTTTATTTCTTTATATAACAATCAAACATGTAGAGTTGGATTTAAAAAATCGTAACAACGATGTTTATGGAAAATAAGAAATTATTTATGGCACATTAAATCTTCATCAAATTAGCTTTAAAATGCTTTTTATTTCATAATAATATCTCAATTCGTTCTTGAGATACGATTTTTTTAAATTTATATTTTATATCTATAACAATCAAAGAGGGGTTGGATTTAAAAAAATAATAACAACGATGTTTATGGAAAATAAGAAATTATTTATGGCACATTAAATCTTCATCAAATTAGCTTTAAAATGCTTTTTATTTCATGATGATATCTCAATTCGTTCTTGAGATACGACTTTTTTAAATTTTAATTTCTTTATATAATAATTAAACATGCAGAGTTGGATTTAAAAAATCATAACAACGATGTTTATGGAAAATAAGAAATTATTTATGGCACATTAAATCTTCATCATATTTGCTTTAAAATGTTGTTTATTTTGTGATGATATCTCAATTCGTTCATGAGATACGATTTTTTAAAATTTATATTTGATATCTATAACAATCAAAAAGGGGTTGGATTTAAAAAATCGTAACAACGGTGTTTATGGAAACTAAGAAATTATTTATGGCACATTAAATCTTCATCAAATTAGCTTTAAAATGCTTTTTATGTCATAATGATATCTCAATTCATTCTTGAGATACAATTTTTTTAAATTTTAATTTCTTTATATAACAATTAAACATGCATAGTTGGAGTTAAAAAATCATAACAACGATGTTTATGGAAAATAAGAAATTATTTATGGCACATCAAATCTTCCTCAAATTAGCTTTAAAATGTTGTTTATTTCATGATGATATCTCAATTCGTTCATGAGATACGATTTTTTTAAATTTATATTTGATATCTATAACAATCAAAAAGGTGTTCGATTCAAAAAAATCGTAACAACGATGTTTATGCAAACTAAGAAATTATTTATAGCACATTAAATCTTGATCAAATTAGTTTTAAAATGCTTTTTATTTCATAATGATATCTCAATTCGTTCTTGAGATACGATTTTTTAAAGTTTTTATTTCTTTATACAACAATCAAACATGCAGAGTTGGAATTAAAAAATCATAACAACGATGTTTATGGAAAATAAGAAATTATTTATGGCACATCAAATCTTCATCAAATTAGCTTTAAAATGTTGTTTATTTCATGATGATATCTCAATTCGTTCATGAGATACGATTTTTTAAAATTTTTATTTCATATCTATAACAATCAAAAAGAGGTTGGATTTAAAAAATCGTAACAACGATGTTTATGGAAACTAAGAAATTATTTATGGCACATTAAATCTTTATCAAATTAGCTTTAAAATGCTTTTTATTTCATAATGATATCTCAATTCGTTCTTGAGATACGATTTTTTAAAATTTATATTTCATATCTATAATAATCAAAAAGGGGTTGGATTTAAAAAATCGTAACAACGATGTTTATGGAAACTAAGAAATTATTTATGGCACATTAAATCTTCATCAAATTAGCTTTAAAATGCTTTTTATTTCATAATGATATCTCAATTCGTTCTTGAGATACGATTTTTTTAAATTTATATTTGATATCTATAACAATCAAAAAGGGGTTGGATTTAAAAAATCGTAACAACGATGTTTATGGAAACTAAGAAATTATTTATAGCACATTAAATCTTGATCAAATTAGCTTTAAAATGCTTTTTATTTCATAATGATATCTCAATTCGTTCTTGAGATACGATTTTTTTAAATTTTTATTTCTTTATATAACAATTAAACATGCAGAGTTGGATTTAAAAATCATAACAACGATGTTTATGGAAAATAAGAAATTATTTATGGCACATTAAATCCTCATCATATTTGCTTTAAAACGTTGTTTATTTCATGATGATATCTCAATTCGTTCTTGAGATACGATTTTTTAAAATTTATATTTCATATCTATAACAATCAAAAAGAGGTTCGATTTAAAAAATCATATCAACGATGTTTATTGAAAATAAGAAATTATTTTTGGCACATTAAATCTTCATCAAATTATCTTTAAAATGTTGTTTATTTCATGATGATATCTCAATTCGTTCATTAGATACGATTTTTTTAAATTTATATTTCATATCTATAACAATCAAAAAGGGGTTGGATTTAAAAAATCGTAACAACGATGTTTATGGAAACTAAGAAATTATTTATGGCACATTAAATCTTCATCATATTTGCTTTAAAATGTCGTTTATTTCATGATGATATCTCAATTCGTTCATGAGATACGATCTTTTTAAATTTATATTTTATATCTATAACAATCAAAAAGGGGTTGGATTTAAAACATCATAAAAACGATGTTTATGGAAAATAAGAAATTATTTATAGCACACTAAATCTTGATCAAATTAGCTTTAAAATGCTTTTTATCTCATAACGATATCTCAATTAGTTTTTGAGATATATGTAGGTATACTTTTATTGACTACTTTATGCGATTTTCGCTCCGTGAAATATAGCAGAGAAATGAGACTTGGACCTGTTTGCTATAAAACTAGAGGATTCTAAATAATGGTTTTTCCATAAAAAAATTAAGTTAAAAGCCATTTTCTTAACAATTCAAATTGGAAAATTTAAAAATCCCGCCATTATTGTACTTTTGACGTTCATCGTTTTTTTTATGTCAATGGAAATGACTCAATAGAATTTCATTTAAAATTGAAACTAAATCCATTAAAATAGTACTTCTGTGGGTTTAAATAATAAAATTAAGTGAAAATTTAAATAATAGTTTTATTACAAAGTTTTAAATTACAGCGCCACCTATCGAGGATTTATGAAACAACGTATTGTTTTGACAGTTTAGAATTAAAAATGAGTTGTGAAGATTTTCATTGAAAATAGTGATAAAATCATTAAATTTTATTTGTGTGAGTCCAAAAATAACTAAAATAAAGATTTTACTGTGTGATACATGTGGTGTTTATATTGGTAAGTTAAAATTTACAGATTCTTTTTATAAATGTTCAAACTGTCACTTTCTAACCTCAAATTGTATCGTTTATTGCTTAAATTATTGAAATTAAATAAGTTATAAGAAAATTTTGATTGAAAAGTTATCATTAAGTTAAATTTTAATCGATATTTCATTTTAAACCGATCGCTGCTTATATTTTTTATGAAGTTCATCTTTTAAAAAATAGATGGCGCAATAAGTGTACATGTCAAATTTATTATTAATTTGTTAAATTTAAATTTAAACTAAAAATTAATGTTTTTGAACTAAAAAAAGATTGTTATTCTAATTCGAATTTCGTAATAACAAAAATTTGCATACCTCTCAAATATTAGCCACTTAATTTCGTCAAACGGACAAAGAACATATGTGGCTTAGTTAATGAACAATAAAATGTTATTGCGTTCGACGTGTTCAACAGATAAATCAACAAAGAGTTGCAGATTGAACGTAATTCGATCAATTACGACATCATAATATCGCGGGGATTCATTAATTTAATTTGTTCGTTATCATTTGACGGCGAAACCGAGCACACACTTTGTTCATTAAAATAAACGCCAAACAAAATGCTAGGTTTGGGTAACATATGTTATTTCGTGGTGTTTTAATTAATTTTTGGAATGAATCTGCAAGACTTTTGTTAATTTATGATCTATTTAGTTTTAATAGATTTAAAACAAAAAAAGTTTTTTTTCTTACAATGGGTTAAAAATCAATTGACCACCTCGATCCCAACCCGCGGCCAGTGACAGTGGATAAATCCAACGGAATCAAGTGGGCTTACGAGAGCACCTGGCGTCGGTGGTGGTGGCGTCGGGACGCTTCCTTCGGGGAACCCAACTCGGAAAGGAAAGATCTCACTCTCTCTTTGAGCAGATTTACAAAATGTAGTTGTTTGATCCCCATCGAAAATTGATCCAAATATTTCAAAAAATAAAAAAATAAAATTGGGGTGGATTAAAAATTTTATCAAATTCATGTAAAAGATGAAAAATCTTTTAAAATGAGTCCAAACACGACTATATTATCTTTAAAAATGGGTGAGTTACGCCAAAAATTAAAAAAAAAATTAAAAAAAAAAAGACGATCGCTAAAATGACAGATAATCGTATCTCGGTTGTTTTTAAAGATAGATATGTCGTGTTTGGGCTCGTTTTAGAGAATTTTTAATGAAAATTAATTTTTTTTAGAAATTATACCACCTTAATAAGGGTAAAAACGAAGTTTTAATAAAATTGAAACAAAAAAAGTACTAATTTTCAATTAAATTTAAATCAATTAGTATATAGGAAGATTTTTTTTACAAAAAGCAGTTGTTTGATCCTCATTGCAAATTTGATCCAATATTTAATAAAAAAAAATTGAAGTTGATTAAAAATGTTATCAAATTTACGTAAAAAATGGAAAATCTTTTAAAATGAGTCCAAACACGACTATATTATCTTTAAAAACGGGTGAGTTATGCCAAAAATTAACCAAAAAATTAAAAAAAAAGACGATCGCTAAAATGACAGATAATCGTATCTCGGTTGTTTTTAAAGATAAATATGTCGTGTTTGGGCTCGTTTTAGAGGATTTTTAATGAAAATTATTTTTTTTTAGAGATTATACCACCTTAATAAGGGTAAAAACGAAGTTTTAATAAAATTGAAACAAAAAAAGTACTAATTTTCAATTAAATTTAAATAAATTAGTACATAGCAAGATTTTTTTTTACAAAATGCAGTTGTTTGATCCCCATCGCAAATTTGATCCAATATTTAATTAAAAAAAATTGAAGTTGATTAAAAATTTGATCAAATTTACGTAAAAAATGAAAAATCTTTTAAAATGAGTCCAAACACGACTATGTTATCTTCAAAAATGGGAGAGTTACGCCAAAAATTGACAAAAAAATTAAAAAAAAAAAAGACGATCGCTAAAAATGACAGATAATCGTATCTCGGTTGTTTTTAAAGATAAATATGTCGTGTTTGGGCTTGTTTTAAAGAATTTTTAATGAAAATTAATTTTTCTTAGAAATTATACCACCTTAATAAGGGTAAAAACGAAATTTTAATAAAATTGAAACAAAAAAAGTACTAATTTTCAATTAAATTTAAATCAATTAGTACATAGGAAGATTTTTTTTTTACAAAATGCAGTTGTTTGATCCCCATCGCAAATTTGATCCAATATTTAATTAAAAAAAAATTGATGTTGATTAAAAATTTTATCAAATTTACGTAAAAGATGAAAAATCTTTTAAAATGAGTCCAAACACGACTATGTTATCTTTAAAAACGTGTGAGTTGCAACAAAAATTAACAAAAAATTAAAAAAAAAAGACGATCGCAAAAAAGAACAGATAATCGTATCTCGGTTGTTTTTAAAGATAAATATGTCGTGTTTGGGCTCGTTTTAGAGGATTTTTAATGAAAATTAATTTTTTTTAAAGATTACAGCACCTTAATAAGGGTAAAAACGAAGTTTTAATAAAAGGAAACAGAAAAGTACTTCAAATTCATATAAATTATAAAAAATGTTTTAAAATGAGTCCAAACACGACTATATTATCTTTAAAAACGTGTGAGTTACGACAAAAATAAACCAAAAAATTAAAGAAAAAAAGACGATCGCTAAAATGACAGATAATCGTATCTCGGTTGTTTTTAAAGATAAATATGTCGTGTTTGGGCTCGTTTTAGAGGATTTTTAATGAAAATTAATTTTTTTTAAAGATTACAGCACCTTAATAAGGGTAAAAACGAAGTTTTAATAAAAGGAAACAGAAAAGTACTTCAAATTCATATAAATTATAAAAAATGTTTTAAAATGAGTCCAAACACGACTATATTATCTTTAAAAACGTGTGAGTTACGACAAAAATAAACCAAAAAATTAAAGAAAAAAAGACGATCGCTAAAATGACAGATAATCGTATCTCGGTTGTTTTTAAAGATAAATATGTCGTGTTTGGGCTCGTTTTAGAGGATTTTTAATGAAAATTAATTTTTTTTAAAGATTACACCACCTTAATAAGGGTAAAAATGAAGTTTTAATAAATAGAAACAGAAAAGTACTTCAAATTCATATAAAAAATGAAAAATGTTTTAAAATGAGTCCAAACACGACTATATTATCTTTAAAAACAGCTGAGTTACGTCAAAAATAAACCAAAAAATTAAAAAAAAAAGACGATCGCTAAAATGACAGATAATCGTATCTCGGTTGTTTTTAAAGATAAATATGTCGTGTTTGGGCTCGTTTTAGAGGATTTTTAATGAAAATTAATTTTTTTTAAAGATTACACCACCTTAATAAGGGTAAAAATGAAGTTTTAATAAATAGAAACAGAAAAGTACTTCAAATTCATATAAAAAATAAAAAATGTTTTAAAATGAGTCCAAACACGACTATATTATCTTTAAAAACAGCTGAGTTACGTCAAAAATAAACCAAACAAATAAAAAAAAAAGACGATCGCTAAAATGACAGATAATCGTATCTCGGTTGTTTTTAAAGATAAATAAGTCGTGTTTGGGCTCGTTTTAGAGGATTTTTAATGAAAATTAATTTTTTTTAAAGATTATACCACCTTAATAAGGGTAAAAACGAAGTTTTAATAAAGTACTAATTTTCAATTAAATTTAAATCAATTAATATAAAGAAGGTTTTTTTATTTAAAAAAATTATTGAGTCCGGCTCCTCCACCAAAAAATAATTAAAAAAATGAAATTTTTTTTTATAAAAAAATGATTCGAGAAAATAAAGTGACATTATTGCACATTAAAATTCACTTAGCGTTCGAAAAAAAAGCATAGGTATGATTTACGGTAACCAACATCCCCCGAAAAATAAGAATATTCATCAATCAGCCGCCCCCCGAAATTCTCCACCCCCATTTTCATCCCCATTCTATCGACGACGACTCCAAAAGCCTAATTATGCACGCAAAGATTTCTCGCTTAATTTAGTCGCGTTCTCTTCGAGCTACTTGCTCTTTACCCCCCTCCAAGCCACCCTTTTAGGGTGGCTTGGGGGAGGTTGGTTCTTTGGGGAGGTTTCGAAGCGCTGCTTTCGACCTCATCCTTTTGCCTTGAATGGGGTGGGGGAGACTCCCCCAAAGACCCCCGTCATCCCTCACTAGCGATGGCAGCCGAGGAAGAAACGTATCCATGGCGACCGTGTGGGGGCGCCATTTTGGCGGGGGCGGCGGCCCGCAAATTTATATCTGCCTCATCCGAGAGGCTCACGAGAGATCATTACCGAGCTTTCTACTCAATTGCGGATCTCTCTCTTCGTGTTTCTATTCTTTTGTGCGGATATATCTATTGGTTTAAAAGAAAAGTAAAAATCTTAATGATTATGATAACGAAAAAGTTAAAAAATTAGGATTAAAAAATGTAATATCTCATTTATGAGACCTTGAGATATTATTGTAATAAGGAAATAATTTTTTTTTTAAAGAAATTCGCTTAATTTTTTTCTTTTTAATTTTTTAAAATGATTTTTGCGATGAAAAAAATAACGAATTAATTCCGTTAAGCGTTCGGTAAGGAGGCGATCTGTCTTTTGGAGCCCGCAGCGAGACGCTTGATCCAATTGATCCCTTGAACTCGTGCCGCTAAGTTTGACTGGATTTGTTAGCTTAGGAGGCTTCCTTAATAATTCTTCTTTATTGCGGACGTCGCGACGCCGAACGACGCCGTATTCCACCTCTCGCCAACACCTTTCCAACAACTTATGACTTCCCAACTCTACAATACATTTCCTGTTTCACAAAAAAACATTTTAACCTCAAAAATTACATTAAAAAAATTTTTTGATTTCAAAAATCCCGCCATCATTTTCATTTAGGCGATCATCATTTTATTTATGTCAATGGGAATTAATCGAATCAGCTGATGATTTTTGCGGTGACATAAACGATTGAAAATTGAGACTAAATCGATAAAAATGATGGTTATGTGAGTGAAAATAGTAAAAGTGATGGTTTTATGTTACGATGGGCATAAAATTTTACGCTGTAAGTAAAAATTTAAGGAAATCTTGTTTTTGTGCTATTCATGGATTGTCAATTTTTAAGTTAGTACGCCATCTATCGGTTTTTTATTAAATAGTTTAGTGTTGTCATAATTTTAGGTTAACTCTTAATTGTGAATATATTATAAGAATATATTTGTTATAACTTAAGCCCTTCAAAGGTTTAGGACAAGTGTAGGTCCTTAATGAACCTTAGTAGTGCCACAGAATAACCGGAAGTGACACTGACGTCGATTCGTTTGATGTTGACTCAAATCTCGGTGTAAGTTCCCTTTTAATTTTAATCAAGTGGTTTAGACGTGGGTTCTTAGGGATTTCGAGATGTCCTCTGAGGTTGCTCTGCATCAAATTGAGTGAAGAGCATGTTTTCAGTGATATAGCGTTCTTTTGTATGTATAAATGAAGTGGTGTGAGACTGAGTAGGGCTTCAAGACCAGCCGTCTCATTGCAGCCGTTATGTTAAGACATGTTAACTTCTGGATTTGTGTCAGCTGTTGTTGTGCTGTCTTGTGAAAACTTCTGTTTTGAAGAGGTGAAAGTACTCCCCTTTTGGAACATCCTCTAAGTGGCTTAATAGTCACATCCCAGACTGACTATCACCAAACTTTCAACACATATTTCTTTTTTTAAGTATTTCTCCCAAATATTTTGTATTTCCGACTCCAAACTAACCACATCATACCACAAATATAGGTACTCCTCCACCATCTTAATCTCTTTTCCTAACCTACCTCTTTCTTCTCTCCCTCTATTACAGAATATTATTATTTTCGTTTTCTTCCACATTGACACCAAATTCTTTTTGGGAGGTTTCTTCAAACATCTTATCATCTCGCCCTGTAACCTTCCTGGTCACTCCATTTAAGTTCCAACCATCACGTCTACTGTATGCTCTCTCGTAAATCCTGTTTCAATATCCTATGTGAGTCTCTGTAAGGCTACCTTTGAAACCTCCCAACTGTTGATTATTTGTTTTAGGTAGCTTTTTTGTAGCCCACAACCAGATTGGGGTCCAATGTAGGACG
Organism: Onthophagus taurus; assembly: GCF_000648695.1. NCBI lineage: Eukaryota > Metazoa > Arthropoda > Insecta > Coleoptera > Scarabaeidae > Onthophagus > Onthophagus taurus. The sequence continues at coordinate 59,708 of NW_019280768.1, read as the reverse complement.
TGTTCGCTGCCTCTCTGGTTGTGACCTGGAACCCACCATAGGGTAACATCACTACCCTAGCGAGTTCTCTCAGATTGCTGGTACACTCTCTGATCAGTGCGGAGTCGCACGTGTAGGCCTGAATTGCCTTTAAGGCGGCCCGATTGTCTGAGAAAATATTTATGGATGGCACCTTTCTGTCCCTTTTATAGGTTCAAAGCGGTGCAGAAGTTTTTAGCAAGAACTTCTGCTTGGAAAATTATTTTGTCCGAGCTGAATGGCAGTTTAATGTGGCTATTTGGTCCACTAATGCCCATACCTACTCTGGATTGAACTGTCTTTGAAGCATCGGTGTACCAGGCTAGGGTTCCTCTTTTTAGTTGAGGCCCAATCATCCCTGCTTCTAAATATGACCTTATACGGCTGTTTGAAATTGTATTCTGTCGGTATAAGGTCCGTTTTAATTTCAATCAGGTGATTTAGACATGGGTCCTTGTGGATTTCGAGGTGTCCTCTGAGGTTGCCCTGCATCAAGTTGAGTGAAGAAACTGTTTTGAGTGATAAGGCAATTGAAGCTGCCTCCTTTTGTATATATAAATGGAGCGATGTGAGACCGAGTAAGGCTTCCAAAGCAGCCGTCAGACAGGATCTCATTGCACCCGTTATATTAAGACATGCTAACAGCTGAATTTGTGCTAGCTGTTGTTGTGCTGTCTTATGTTTCGTTTTTGGCCACCAAACCAATGAGGTGTAGACGACCATGGGTCTGATTATTGCTACGTAGGCCCAATGAGCCATTCGTGGTTTGACACCCTATTTCCTTCCTAGGAGGCTGCGGCAGATCTGGTTTGCCATGATGGCCTTTGTCCTTACCTTGTCTAAGTGTGAGTTCCAGTTTAGTTCACTGTCTAGTATTACCCCTAGATATTTAACTCCTGTTTTGAGATTAATAGTTCTGCTTTTTCTCCTCTCTCTTAACTTATGAAATACATGTTCTCAGTTCAAAGACCAAAATCAAGGAAAGAATATCAAAGTAATACCAAAAAGTTCGATAGGTGCTAATGGAACATTGCTACGAGATATCACCTGAATAGTTAATTTAGAGAATATTATTTCATTCAGAACGAACATTCCACACATACGACTATCGTACGGTTCTGGCCACAGCGAGGAGTTGTTCAAGAGATGCCTTCCGACTTTCCAGCATGGCTATGCACCATTTGGTCGTCGACGGATGTATGTTTTTTAGGTTTAGAGCTTTCTCTATGGATGCTTTCTCATAGGAGGTATTATCAAAAGCCCCTTCTATGCCTATGAAAGCATATAGGGCTATCTCTTTGGTTGCAATTGTCTCCTCTAAAATGCTTGTCAAAGCAGGGAGAGTTGTAATTGTTGATTTTGCTTTCTGATCAGCAAATTTGACTTGGATGGAGTAGATTAGTGACAAGCACTCCATTCCTAAGGTATTGATCGATTACCTTTTTCATCGCTTTGAAGAGAAATGAAGTTATTGGCGTTTCAACGGGTACCACCTTTAGGTAGTATAAAGACCACCTTTACTTTCCTCCATAATGTAGGTATATAGCTGAAGCTATACCTGGCTATATATTTATGTATAGGGATATTATTACTAGAAGTTGGTCTTCTATGCCTTTTTATAGAAAAATAGACAGAATGTCATCTCTTCCAGATGGATACTCTGGCATACTCTGTTCGGTATAAAGATATTTGATAGTAAGTGAAAATTTAAAGATTTTTTTATAATTCTTGTGTATTTCTTAAACTGCCATTATTTAACCTAAAATTTTTGTGGTCATCTTCTAACCACAAATTCTATTGCCATCTATTTATTATTTATATCGTGAATCATTATGTAAAAAACAGCTGATGCATACCTTGTTTTATGTTCAGGATAGAAGAGGTGTCCAGACATATACATAAATAAGAAGAAAAGGTGAATACACAAATTCGTACTCATTCACAATTAATATCTATTTGATGTTAATGGAAAGCACAAGAAGTAAGAAAACAATGATGATGTGGATGCTGTAGAATGCCTTGTACGATGAAGTATTTTACAACAAGTTCATACAAGAATCCAGATCTCCTGTTTGTTAGTATGCGATTAACAAACTAAGCGTTGTGGAAATCGTTCTTAAACCTATATTGAACGAAAAGAACTATTTTGCTGAATTTTTAACAATACTTTCGATAAAGTGAAAAACGCGAGGTCCAGATATGATGGAAACTTTATGCCATTTGCCAAAAAAACAAATTTGCCTTTGCATAAATTGGTTGCTATGTCTACTGACGGAGCATCGTCAATGATTGGTAGAAATCATGTATTTTTAGCCCTTTGCAAACAAAATAGATAGTTTCGTGATTTTATATCGTTTCATGTGTGAAAAAATATTGGAAGTTAAAGATATTATGGATGTAGCAGTGAAAATTGTTAATTAGATAAAAGCGCGAAGTTTAAGGAGGCGTCAACTTAATTACAATAGCTTGGAATATGAACATTTACTTCTTTTTTGTCATGTTAGGTGGCTCAGCAGAAGAAGTTTTTTGGAAAGATTTCTAAATCTTTTGCCTTTCAGGATTATTGTAGTTTTGGACACATTGTGAGAAAAACATGAACAATTGGAAGATCCAATTGCTGAAAGAAACTAGATATTGCTGGCAGGAAACTAAGTATTACTAATGAAAGATTAGATGTTGCAAATGAAGCAGATTCTTCTTACAGAAGACTTCACACTACTACCAGAAGACGAAGTATACTGTTGGTAGAAGACTAGATATTGCTGCAAAAGACTAGATATTGCTGGCAGAAGACTAAGTATTGCTAGTGAAAGACTAGATATTGCAAATGAAGCAGATCTTTCTTACAGGAGACTACACATGACTACTAAAAAACCAAATACTGTTAGCAGAAGACTTAATTTTACTGTCAGAAGACCAAATTATAGATATTATTATTAGATATTACTGTAATATTGAAATGTTTTGTTCTGATCTGGAAAATTTTAATCAAGAATTTGAGAGACGATTTGCAAATCTCAATAATCTTCAACCGATTTTTGGATTTATTTCATTTTTGTCATGTTAGGTGGCTCAGCTGAGGAAGCTTTTTGGAAAGATTTCTAAATCTTTTGCCATTCAGGGATTATTGCATTTTTGGACATATTGTGAGAAAAACATGAATTTGAAAAGATCCAGTATGGGTAAAAAGCCTATTAAGCTTACTGGTGAATGTAATATTGAAATGTTTTGTTCTGATCTAGAAAATTTTTATCAAGAATTTGAGAGACGATTTGCAAATCTCAATAATCTTCACCCGATTTTTGAATTTACTTCATTTCCTTTTGCAGAATTCGATAACGAGAATATTTCATCAAACCTAGCTAATACAGTGTGTTAATTGAATTCATCNGCAGAAGACTAAGTATTGCTAGTGAAAGACTAGATATTGCAAATGAAGCAGATCTTTCTTACAGGAGACTACACATGACTACTAAAAAACCAAATACTGTTAGCAGAAGACTTAATTTTACTGTCAGAAGACCAAATTATAGATATTATTATTAGATATTACTGTAATATTGAAATGTTTTGTTCTGATCTGGAAAATTTTAATCAAGAATTTGAGAGACGATTTGCAAATCTCAATAATCTTCAACCGATTTTTAAATTTATTTCATTTTTGTCATGTTAGGTGGTTCAACAGAGGAAGCTTTTTGGAAAGATTTCTAAATCTTTTGCCATTCAGGGATTATTGCATTTTTGGACACACTGTGAGAAAAACATGAATTGGAAGATCCAGTATGGGTAAAGAACATATTAAACTTACTGGTGAATGTAATATTGAACTGTTTTGTTCTAATCTAGAAAATTTTTATCAAGAATTTAAGAGACAATTTGCAAATCTTATTAATCTTCAACCGATTTTTGAATTTACTTCATTTCCTTTTGCAGAATTCGATAACGAGAATATTTCATCAAACCTAGCTAATACAGTGTGTTAATTGAATTCATCGACTCTACAGTTAAAAATATTAACAATACAATCAGATATAATTCTGGAAGCACGTGGCAAATGAAAATTATTTTTGGAATTTATTACTAAAAGAAATATATCCATTATTGAGGTCGGTGGCAATGAAGATATTTATATTTTTTGGTTCCACTTATCTATGTGAAGCAGTTTTTTCTCAAATGAAAAATATCAAATCGCAATTTAAGATTTCTCTGACTGATGACCACTTAATAGAATATATTCGATGAAATGGAATGTCACGCATCTACAGTGTGTTAATTAATTATCGTACCCGACGTCATCATTGCAAGTATGCAACCAATATCACAGCATTGGTATTGCAAGTATGCAACCAATATCACAGCATTGGTATTGCAAGTATGCAACCAATGTTACAGTATTGGTTTTGCAATACGAACTTCTGGGTTAAAAAAGAACAAAATTTTGTCCCTTAAAATACATATATATATATTAACTTTAAAAAACGTCAAGTTTAAAAAGTATAATACATCAGATAGGGGTTAAAAGCGTTTTTAACGCCCGGTAAGCACAGCGCATTACCGTCGGCTTGTTATTTAAATCCGGCGTCGCGGGTTTTTATTTCAATTTTCGCGTTTCTCCACCATCTAACGGAAGGTTCGGGGGAGACGGGGATGGGCGGCCAGATTAACACCGCGCTCGGGTTTTAGCCAGTAATGGGTTTCCGATAGCACGATTTGAATCCTTCGGCGACAAAGATTGGGAAAAAAGGCAGTAATCGGCAAAAACCGGCAAAGAGAAAATCGGTGAAACCGGCGAATAATCTCTACCTGTGGAACCGAAACCGGGTGCTAATATAAATTAAATCGATCGTCGATTGGGGGGATTATTAGTGGGATGAAAAAAAATTTCACGAAAAACCGTTAGCGAAAGCACATTTTGGTTCAATCTCGCAACGAGTTTCATTTTTTTTTTTTTTGTTTTTGTATGGGAGGTTGGGTTTAATTCGAAAAAATAACGATATCAACACGTGGATAAAATTGAATTTGAAAGGTAATTGGATAAAATGGAAATTAGAGATTTTTTTTCGATTAATTGATTTGGATGTAATTATAAATGCAAACTATAACTTTATTGTCGTGACGTGATAGCTTAATAGTGGCTTGGCAGTATTTTGAAAATTATAGAGACTAGATTTTGTTGGCAGAAGACTAAGTATTACTAATGAAAGACTAGATATTGGTGGCAGAAGAGTAAGTGAAGAAAATTAACTCAATTATAACTCAAAAACTAAAAGCGATGGGGAAATACTTTTTATACATAAAACCTTAGTAATGGGCCATAAAGACTAGATCCATAACAAGATTGAACCCAATTATTACCATTTTTTATTTATAAGCTCTAAATCAGTGGTGGCCATAACGTCGATCGCCAAGAAAATCATGAATCTGAAATATCTATATCTGGGTCTCAGAGAAAAAGGAAGGTTACTTTAAACCCTTCGGTCGATCTTGGCAAGACATTTATATAAAAAGTCGATCTTGATCAAAAATTAGTGGACACCATTGCACTAGGACAATCTCACTACTTCGTTTTAATGGAATTATTACTCGAGATTTCCTTAATTATTCGGGTTTAATCTCGGAGCAAAACATTCACACGTGTGTTTCGTGAAAAGGATTTATGACCTGAAGGAGTAGATATTGCAATTGAAGCACATCCTTCTTACAGAAGACTACATTACTACTAAAAAACGAAATACTGTTAGCAGAAGACTTAATTTTACTGTCAGAAGACCAAATTATGTTGTCAGAAGACTAGATATTACTAATGATACAAATCCCGTTTAAATTTCTATCCAATACTTGTTAAAAATTGCATCCCTCGATAAAAATGGAAATTAGAGATTTTTTTTCGATTAATTAATTTAGATGTATTTATTTTTGTTTTGAAGTGGTTAGTTGAATTTTAATTACTATGATTGCCTCATTTCTAAACAGTTCTAATCTGAGAGAGGGTTTCGTCCGACGGATCGAGTGCGAGTAATAAAACTATTTAATTAGTTAAAACGCTCGGCAGAAACTCTCCACAGCAATGACACCATCCTCCTTCTTTGTCGTTTTGGGGCTGCGCCCCCTCCGGAATTGTAAATGCACAAGACATTGCCCGCGTAATCCGCCCTTAACGAGTTCCGTACCGGTTTGCTCGGAGTCTCTTCTCCTTCTCCCTTTCTCTCTCTTTCTCCATCTCGTCTCACCCATCCTTTTTAGCTTTCGTATTCGTTCTACGAAAAATAGGTTAGATTCTTCTTCTAAATTTTTCAAGACACAATTATAAGTTTATATCAAACAGATTTCACATTTACAATATTTCATTTAATTCTTTTTTTTTTGGTTATTTTCGTTAGTGGTAGTAGTTGTTGATAAATTATTGACTCCTAGGTTAGGTGTACAACAAAGGGAATGTCCGAGTGTGGCTTGGAAAGGGCGGGTTTGCCGGGAAACGTCGCAGTAATTTACTTTGAAGTTGTGGTAGCTTCGGGGGTGGTTGCTTCCGAAAGGGGACGGGTGGTAAGGGGGCAGGCGGCCGCGAGGGATCAAGTGGTATTAGTGGAGCTACAGCCAATCAAGGCCAGCAACCGGCTTCTCCTAGGGCCCTCTCCTGCAGGACGCACGCTGGGATCTCACAGGAATAACCGACACGTATATTACGTTATAGTGTACGTGTTTGTGTGTGTTTTGGGTTTAAATGGGAGGTAAAAGAAAAACAAGAAGTGTATCGAACTGATTAGTTTCTAAAAAGATTTTTTTTTAATCAATTAATATTACTTATCATAATGTTTTTCCAATTAACTTTAGATCTTATGGCCACAATTAAGATAACAAACATTCGTCTTTATAAATATTACTAATTGTTTAAATCCGTCGGTTGTATTTCAAAGGAATCATTACGGACAATTCTTTCCCCAGTATCGGGCCGTTCCCCGTCCATTTTCTCTAAATAAACATGCTAGGACAGTATCTTGATGGATGTCCAACGGAAAAAATGCCGACAAAGAGCCGACGATTGTGTTTATTTTTATACGCTACCGATAAAAAACTGTACTTTTAAATATATTTTTACCTACACCCATTTAAAACTCCAAATTTTACATCATTTTTGTAATTTATTATTAAAAATCAAGTCTCGATTAGCAATTATATATATTCTTTAGTGTTGTAGATATTGTTAGCTGAGATAGTCCAACTAACAAAGAAAGTTCTCCAGGTAACAAATACAGAAAAAGTCTAAGGAATTATTCAAGGCAACATTTTTTTGATCATCATTAGAAATGGTACAGTTTGCCAACATTTGCAGAACTTCCACCGTCAATCGATAGATTTGCAGCTACTGGTTTCTTCTGTTATGTCAAAACCTAAGATGTTATTGTGGATAGGCAATTTACCTCCAAAATCATGCCTTTCAAAATTACATGATACCCTTGCACTAAGCAGTTTAGTGCAGATTATGTGTGTTCGTTGAGGATAGTGTAGTTTAGTGCAGTTGCACTCATACTGTTCGTTGGGCGCAGTGCAATTTCGTGCAGCCGTTGCAAGTTAGTGTAAATTTTGTTAAACCTGCTTTCGGTTAAGTTCAACAAGTGCAGTGTAATTCAGTGTAACTAAAATGGCTGAATATTTGGAAGTGTGTCTTTTTGTAATAAATGAAGATGGAGATAAAATCATCGAAAAGAATTGTTATTTGATTGTTGTAGGTAAGTAGCTATAATATTATTAATATTAATATATTAAAAATGGATTGGGATGCTGCTAAAACAAAATTATTGCTGCATCTCTATAAAGAAAAACAATAAAAACTTTAACGAAAATGTGGAATTTGATAAGTGATAAAATGAAAGCGTAAGGGGTCATTGCATGTCCTCTCAATGTAGAGAACAAGTGAGACAAGGGGTAGAAGATCCTGTCCATACGAAAGGAAATTAGAGGATATTTTAGCAAAGCGTCACTCTATACAACCCATTTGTACCTTAGCGAGCTCGACAATGGGGAACATCGATGATATGGGAAAAAAGCGAAAACCACCAATTAATTTAACTAAGTGATGATTCAAGAAATACAAACTCCATCCTAGAACAGAAATCGGGATCGCACCACGGCTGGAGAATTAAGTAAATTAAGACAATTGCAAGAAGAAATGTTTAAAGTTAAAAAGGAAACTGAGGAAAGAAAATTTAAACAAAGGCAGGAGTAAAAATCTTCAGAGCGAGTGTCGCCTAATATGTACCGGCAGAATGGACCAAGGTCTACTCCTAATGCCTTTCGACCCATCAGCCTAACGTCATTTCTGTTGAAAACCCTTGAAAAAGTTCTGGAACGGTATATCAAGCGTGAAAATCAGCTCTACACAAATTAGATGGTAGAGTATCCAGGATAAAGGAATCTTGGTTTGTGCGTTTCTGGATATAGAAGGAGCGTTCAAGAACGCAATACCACAATCTTTTGAAAGAGCTGCTCTTGACAAGGGAGTAGAAGCAACTATTGCGGGTTAGATCCGCAATATGCTTGATGGTAGAATAGTTTCTACTTCACTCCACGGTGATACGATACGCTTCCGGCCGAGAGGTAGTTATCTCCCCTGCTTTAGTCCCTCCTGGTTGTCGATCTGATTGCGATAGTCCGCAAAAGACAATTGTTGTGCCCTTCACCAGGAAACGAAAGTTGAATGGACTAATCCGCCCAACTATCCAAGGTGAAGATATCTCAAAGGAAGTCAAATATCTAGGAGTAATCCTAGACAAAACTTTATTTTTTTGCACAAAGCTAAACTATCCTTGTAGACTTGTCGCAGTCTTTGTGGAAAAAATTGGGGTCTTACTCCTAAAAGACTCTATGTGACTGTGGTTAGACCTATGATTACATACAGAGCAGCGGCCTAGTATAGGAAAGTCCGACAGACTTCAGTTATTAGTAAACTTTCACGAATTCAACGGGTAACTGGATTGGTAATATCTGGTGCGATAAGCACAACTCTAGAAATGAAGGTTCTGCTTGGCCTATCTCATTTGCATATAGAGAAAGTGGCTAGAATAACCATTTACCGATTTAAGCAATATGCTCAAAACTGTTCTGACATGTCCTACCAATGGGCTGCGGAAGACATTATAAGCACTGATACTGTGTTATCAATGCCGTCAGATTTGGCGGAATCACTATCAGTGATTAATGTTCGATACCAGATTGTGCTACCTGGATCGAAAATGAAAATTCTCTGGTTCAGGCAGATATTTGCATGTTCACAGATGGATCAAAAATGCCGGAAGGGATCGGAGCAGGAGTATACTGCCAAACACCTCGAATTAAGCAAGCCTACAGCCTGGGTACGTACTGTACTGTATTCCACGCAGAAGTATTTGCTATTGACATGGGTGCTAAAATCCTTCTTGAGAGAGGGGTGAAGACCATGACAGTACGAATTTTCTCAGACAGTCAAGCCGCTTTCCAGGCGCTGCTAGCTGTGAAAACGGTGTCGGCTCTGGTTAATGATTGCAACAGAACGTTAATATACTGAGTTGTGATAACAGAGTTTCTCTGATCTTGGTCCCGGGTCACTTTGGGGTTGCTGATAATGAAGCGGCAGATGAGCTAGCAAGAGAGAACGTTCGTGGGACCGGAACCAACAGTTGGTTTATCATTTGCGTTGTTTTAAATTTACTATCATTGAAAAATTAAAAAATCCACATCATCATAGAATATTCTTCGACAACTTTTTTTTCGGTATTTTGAAAGAAAACTGCTTTTTTTCATACGAGATAATCGACTGACAAACTGTCCAATCGAAACAAAAAAAGTTATGAATAAAAAACAACGAGATTTGGAAGTACTTTGGAAGTATTAGTGGTGCAGTGGAATGACGATGCGGTCGTCACAGTAATTACCAATGCTTGCAAAGTACTTCCTCTTGCCCAGGCTACACGATATTACAGAAAAGAACTTAAAATCAAAATATTTCCACAATCCAACGCAATAGTAAACACCGCGCTCCTTCTTGGCTATAAGTCTGATGAAATTAGAATACATTACGCAATCCCATTTATTTGAAACATAATTGATTTTTTTAGAATAAACTTTAAAATTATGTTATTTAAGATAGTTTAAAAAGTATTCAACAACGGATTTTCTGGTCGTGACCATAAATGTGTTAATAACGACAGCCTTATAGTTCAGGTAGTCTTATATAAATATCTGGGTACCATAATCAACGGAAACTGTGACTTTAAAAACGAAATAGCACCTCGGACAGGTTATAGAAACATTTCTCTTTCATTTTATAGAAATGAAGAAGGTTCTTATATTGATCAGGAAGCTGTGGACTGATCATTGCTAGAATTGCAAGATAAATGCATTATCGTCGCATCTTAAACATAGCATCGACAGAGAATTATATAACAAGAGGTTAGCGATACTGCCTTCTTAAATTGATTATAAGAAGCAAAATTAATCAATCAAAAGGCCAAAAGATCTTCGCCGATGGTTTGGTTGTGCTTCATTAGAGTTGTTCTGAGCAGCAACATCAAAAGTGATAATCGCTAATTGGATCGCCAACCTTCCTCTAGATACGGCACAATAAGAAGATGAAGAAAAGAGAAAAATATAGATTATAGCCACTTGATTTACTTACAAACTTATCTAGATAAATTTTAAAATACAGTAAAACTTTGATATAACGCACCTCGTTTGAACTTCGGATATAACGGACAAAATATATTTCGTCAAATGACTAAACACGAATGCTTCCAGGTTTTGGTCTAGTGTTAGTTCTAGTGCTTGAGTTAGTTGTGGTTTTAATTGTTATTCAGCGTTAGTAGATAAGTAATGAGAGTTCTGGATCAAAAGTTAATCCCCTAACAACATTGACGTCACGTTCCAATGTTATAAGTATAGGGAAAGTGACCAACTTAAATCTGGGGGAAAAAGTAACTCGATTTAGGTTGGTATTGGAAAAGTAACTAGAATCTGGTTAAAATTCGAAAATTTAAAATCATGTAGCGCCATGTGGTGGCGAAACTAAAAAGGGGGGTTTCCTGATGAACGATAGATGGCGCTGTGTTAAATTTTAAATTACCTGTTGAACAATAGATGGCGCTTATTATTCAGCGTTACTATTCTTATAGGTCATCAGACGCTACTTGAAGAAGTTTAGATACTGATGGCAGACTCCCCTTACTTGTAGATGATTAGGTATTACTTGCAGAAGACTAGATAGTGATGACAGAAGACGAGATATTGATGGTAGAAGCCCTGCTAGATTGTTGTATATTAGTATTGAAGTAGCACTAACACTATACCTAAAACTAGAATAGTCTAGTGTTAGTTCTAGTTTTAGTTCAATACAAATATACAACAATCTTACGCTGAATAACAACTAATACTAGAACTAGCATTAGAACTAGAAGTATTCGGGTTTAGCCAAACGTCTCTTAAGACGGCTAAACCCGAATGATTCTAGTTCTAGATATAGTGTTAGTTCTAGTATAATACAAATACACCGTGACCTGGTGTTTCTGCAGAACAACCATCTTGAACTGCTGAATGTTTTGCTGGACGCATTAAAAAGACAGTCGTGGTACTCAGTACCTGGACCGCGTGGTATCGAGGGCAATGGGTTGGTACAAATAGTCCTATAAGAGTATGTAATGTTGAATTGGTAAGACGATTCGAATTGTGTGTGCACGAAAATGGCAGGAATTTTGCAGTTATTATAAGTTTTTTTTGTTGTTCTTATCAATGTTAATAAGGAAAGTTGCACAATTATTGATGCTCTATCACATGGACGTAATAAAACGATCGTGATGGCTGTAAAGTTTCTTTTGATTGCAACGCCATCTTTATTTTTGTATAATGAATAATAACCAGGGCACGGAACTTTTGTAACAAAACAATACGATTTTCCCCCTCCACTCGTTCTCAGAAAATCTTGATTAAAAGAATAGCATACTGTTCAGTGGGAAATTAAAATTTCAAGTTAGAAAAAAAATTGTGTTAACAAAAATTGTTCCTGAAACAATTCTAAACAAACTTTGTCAACATTTTTTTTTGATTTAATCAATAATTAAGGAGATAACCTCAAAATAATAATTTTTCCGTTTTTATACATAATTATACTTAGATGCTTAATTAATAGAGATGTAAAAATTTTTTATTAAGATAATTGATTCAAAATCGAAATTGAAACAAATTTTATTTAAAACATTTTTTAATAAAAACAATAATTGTTGAGATAATTAATTTTGATAGCATACTATTCAGAGGGAAATTAAAATTTCAAGTTAGCAAAAAATTGTATTAACAAACACTGTTCCTGAAGTAATTCTAAACAAATTTTGTTAACAACATTTTTTGATTAAATCAACAATAAGGATATAACCTCAAAAATATTAATTTTTGTAGCATACTGTTCAGTGGGAAATTAAAATTTCAAGTTAGAAAAAAATTGTGTTAACAAAAATTGTTTCTGAAACAATTCTAAACAAACTTTGTCAACAATTTTTTTTGATTTAATCAATAATTAAGGAGATAACATCGATATATAATTTTTCTGTTTGTATACATAATTATACTTAGATGCTTAATAATAGAGATGTAAAAATTTTTTATTAAGATAATTGATTCAAAATCGAAATTGAAACAAATTTTATTTAAAACATTTTTTAATAATAATAATTGTTGAGATAATTAATTTTGATAGCATACTATTCTATTTTGTATGAAATTTTCTGCTGAGAACGAGTGGAGGGGGGAAATCGTATCGTTTTGTTACAAAAGTTCTGTGCCCTAATAATAACAATACTTAAGAACTGAAGTCATTACGTACTCTAACAACAGCTTCTTACAAAACTAAGATATATCAATCTATTCCAGAGATACTGGAAATATCTATTTTGCCATCAATGTTTAGCCTTCTGCAAGCAGTATGTGGTCTCCTGTAATCAATATCCATCTTCTCTAAGTAGTATCAAATCACCTACACGTAGTGTCCAGGCTTCTGCCATCGGTATCTAGTCTTAACTTTCTGCATGTAATATCTAATCATCTACAAGTAAGTTGAATCTGCCATCAGTATTTAGTCTTCTGCAATCAGTATCTATCTTCTCTAACAATAAGTAGTATCTAATCACCATTTAGCCATGTGACGATAAAATATGTTGTCCGTTTTATTAGAATTTCGTTTAAATAAGGTTCGTTATGTCAAGGTTTTAATATATTTTAAAATGTATCTAGATAAGTTTATCAGATTTCATGAATCATGATTAATAATCGTTTTTTTTTTGGGATTCTTTCCAAGAATGTATCCTTCTAGATACGGCACAATAAGAAGATGAAGAAAAGAAAAAAATATAGATTATAGACACTTGATTTACTTACAAACTTATCTAGATAAATTTTCCATGACTAAACACGAATGCTTCCAGGTTTTGGTCTAGTGTTAGTTCTGGTTTTAATTATTATTCAGCGTTAGTAGACAAGTAATGAGAGTTCTGGATCAAAAGTTAATCCCCTATGACGTCACGTTCCAATGTTATAAGTGTAGGGACCAACTTAAATCTGGGGGAAAAAGTAACTCGATTTAGGTTGGTATTGGAAAAGTAACTAGAATCTGGTGATTTTTCTAGGCCGGAAGTTGCTCCTTATTTTTGTCGTGACGTCATAGCGTGGGAAATTTAAAATTCGAAAATTTAAAATCATGTAGCGCCATATGGTGATGTGTGGCGAAACTAAAAAATGGGGGTTTCCTGACGAACGATAGATGGCGCTATTTTATATTTTTAAAATTTAAATTTATCGCGCTTATTATTCAGCGTTACTATTCTTATAGGTCATTAGATACTACTTGGTGGAGTTTGGATACTGATTGCAGGAGTCTAGTTAAACTAGCTAGATTGTTGTATATTTGTATTGTACTAAAACTAGAACTAACACTAAACCTAGAACTAGAATCATTCGGGTTTAGCCGTCTTAAGAGACGTTCGGCTAAACCCGAATGCTTCTAGTTCTAGGTATAGTGTTAGTTTTAGTTTTAGTGTGAGCTTTAGTTTTTGATATAACAGACCAAATATTTTTTACCGTAACATGGCTAAATTCAAATGCTTCTAATTCTTGGCTTAGTGTTTGAGTTAGTTTTGGTTTTAATTATTATTCAGCGTTATTATTCTTGTAGATGATTAGATACTACTTGGAGAAGATGGATACTGATTGCGGGAGATTATATACTGCTTGTAGAAGACTAAATACTGATGGCAGACTNTCCCCATAAATAAGCATATTGAGGTCGCGTTTCATATGTATCACAGTCGGTTTTATTGCTCGCCGGCGCGTAATCCCACTATCATGACTCGATCAGCATAATAATGGTTTAAATGCGCTGGTGCTGTGACTGCAGGGGTCCCACCGCCGCGTTCGCGCCCTGTCGCCGCCCCACTCCCCCCCCGAAAACAAAACGACGAACATATGGGCCGCAAACCGCCCCGCAATCATCCCTCGAGATGAATTTAGCTTCCTCAATTACCATCTGGGTATTAATTTCCGTTGTCTAAAGAGATCCCATGATAAATGGGTTAATATATTAAAAAAAATGTACTTTGCGAAAAATAAATGTTGTATTTTCTTATTTTTCTGTGAGGATAATGCGCAAACACAGATACTCTGTGTACCTCTAGATGGGTTTTTGATCTAAACGAACATAAATGCAGGGTCGGCGCATAAATCCGGCATTATTCTTATAAGGGTTTATGAGGATTTCCCGGATCTCGGGGGGCGAAACCTGCGGGATCCATCCCAAACCGAGAGAAATATACGAAAACGATATGCGATTTTTTTCGTTTTTTTTGTCTCTTTTCATCGTTTATTTAAACTACTTCTAGCTTTTCTTTCTTAAAGAGTCCTAAAATCCTCTATAATCAATCTAAGAAGGTGGTATCGCTCACCTCTTGTTATGTGATTGTCGAAATTATACTTATCTAGTCTCCTGCAAGTAATATCTAATCATCTACAAGTAACGGGAGTCTGCCATCAGCATTTAGTCTTCTGCAAAGAGTGTATAGTCTTCTACATTCAGTATCCATCTTCTCCAAATAGTATCAAATCACCTACAAGTAATATCCAGGTTTCTGTCATCAGTATATCGTCTTCTCTCATCATTATCTAGTTTTCTACTAGAAGTATCCAATTTTCTGCACGTAATATCTAATTATCTACAAATAAAGGGAGTCTGCCATCAGTATTTGGTCTCCTGCAATGAGTATCCAAACTTCTTCAAGTAGTGTCTAATGACTTATAAGAATAGTAACGCTGAATAATAAGCGCCATCTATCGTTCATCAGGAAACGCTCCTTTTTAGTTTCACCATACACCACCACATGGCGCTACATGATTTTAAATTTTCGAATTTTAAATTTCCCACGCTATGACGTCACGGCAGGAACAAGAAGCAACTTCCGGGCTAGAAAAATCACCAGATTCTAGTTACTTTTCCAATACCAACCTAAATCGAGTTACTTTTTTCCCCCAGATTTAAGTTGGTCACTTTCCCTATACTATAACATTGCAACGTGAAGTCATTAACTTTTAATCCAGAACTCTCATTACTTATCTACTAACGCTAAATAATAATTAAAACTAACGCTAGACCAAGACCTGGAAGCATTCGTGTTTAGTCATGTGACGAAATATATTTTGTCCGTTATATCCGAAGTTCAAACGAGGTGCGTTATATCAAAGTTTTACTGTATTTTAAAATTTATCTAGATAAGTTTGTAAGTAAATCAAGTGGCTATAATCTATATTTTTCTCTTTTCTTCATCTTCTTATTGTGCCGTATCTAGAGGAAGGTTGGCGATCCAATTGGCGATTATCATTTTTGATGTTGCTGCTCAGAACAATTCTAATGAGGCACAACCAAACCATCGGCGAAGATCTTTTAGCCTTTTAATTGATCAATTTTGCTTTTTATAATCAATTTAAGAAGGTAGTATTGCTAACCTCTTGTTATGTAACTCTCTGTCGATGCTATGTTTAAGATGCTACGATACCGGAACATTTCGAAAGCATTTATCTTGCAATTCTAGCAATGAGGTCAGTCTATAGCTTTCTGATCAATATAAGAACCTTCTTTACTTCTATAAAATGAAAGAGAAATGTTTTTATATCCTGTCCGAGGCGCTACTTCGTTTTTAAAGTCACAGTTTCCGTTGAACTATATCTGAACTATGGGGCTGTAGTTATTGACTCATTTATGGCCACGACCAGAAAATCCGTTGTTATTTTTAAATATTGGTTGGTAATTTTAAAGTGTATTCTAAAAAAATCAATTATGTTTCAAATAAATGGGGTTGCGTAATGTATGAAGAATGTTTAACATTCAGAGATACTGGAAGTATCTATTCTGCCATCAATGTTTAGCCTTCTGCANTCAGGTTTTTCTGATTTTAACACTATTATAGGTAATAAATTAAAAACTGAAAGCGATGGAATGAAATGGTTTAGATAAAAAACATTGGTAATCAACTTATAAGTTATATTCCATAAACGATTTGTCCTTAGCATTGATTGTTACCAACCTAGGAAACGCAAACTGATGAATTTGTAGAATTTTGCATTTCTAACATTGTTATAGATAACTTATTATCTGGAGTGAAATAGTTTAGATAAAAAATAATCATAATCAACTCAAAAATTATAATCCATAAGAGATTTGTCCCCGTCATTGTTTATTACCAACCTAGGGAATTAATATTGAAGAATTTTTAGGGTTTTTCGATTTTAACACTATTGTAGGTAGTAAATTAAAGACTGAAAGTGATGGAGTGAAATGTTTTAGATAAAAAGCATTAATAATCAACTCAAAAACTATAATCCATAAGAGGTTTGTCATTGTCGTTAGTTATTACCAACCTAGGAACTAAAATTGAAGAATTTTCAGAGTTTCGCGATTTTAACACAATAGTTAGGTATTTTTATTGGTTTATTCGAAAGTTTTTAAAAATTGATTGACCTTATATTTTTTTTATTTGATTCTGAGGCTTAGTTTTAAAAAAAAAAAATTTTAATTTTGAAATTAGAGGGCGCGAACTCCAAAGTACGTCACTCAGATTTGAGCGAACGTAACGTCTGTGATTTCTCTCTTCTTAATTAAAACGTCATCTGGAGCCGAGGGTGTGGAAATCCATAAAAAATTGTTCCTGTCTTTGATTTTTACCAACCTAAGAAAGAAAAGCTGATGAATTATCAAAATTTTGCACTTCTAACATTATTATAGGTAATAATTTGTTGTTGCCTGAAGATGATGGAGTGAAACAATTTCGATGAATAGCCGTCTTAAGAGACGTTGCTGAAACAATCTAAGTCACTTTTTGGCCATTTTGAGTTATCTATGTAAAAATACAGTTTCGACCATTCTCTATTCTAGTCTATTATATCGATCTTTTTGCTGTATCTATCTCGATCCATTCCAGAGATACTTGGATTAGGAGTTTTAAATAATTCCCGTTACTTATACATGATTAAATATTACATGCAGAACGTTAGATGCTACTAGCAGAAGACTAAATATTGATGACAGAAGACGAGATACTGATGGCAGAAACCTGTATCTAATAATTAAAATGAAAATAAAAAAAGACCCCAATTTTATAGGAATCCTCGCTCGATTTGCTTTCACTTAGAAGGGGNTTGGCGATCCAATTGGCGATTATCATTTTTGATGTTGCTGCTCAGAACAATTCTAATGAGGCACAACCAAACCATCGGCGAAGATCTTTTAGCCTTTTAATTGATCAATTTTGCTTTTTATAATCAATTTAAGAAGGTAGTATTGCTAACCTCTTGTTATGTAACTCTCTGTCGATGCTATGTTTAAGATGCTACGATACCGGAACATTTCGAAAGCATTTATCTTGCAATTCTAGCAATGAGGTCAGTCTATAGCTTTCTGATCAATATAAGAACCTTCTTTACTTCTATAAAATGAAAGAGAAATGTTTTTATATCCTGTCCGAGGCGCTACTTCGTTTTTAAAGTCACAGTTTCCGTTGAACTATATCTGAACTATGGGGCTGTAGTTATTGACTCATTTATGGCCACGACCAGAAAATCCGTTGTTATTTTTAAATATTGGTTGGTAATTTTAAAGTGTATTCTAAAAAAATCAATTATGTTTCAAATAAATGGGGTTGCGTAATGTATGAAGAATGTTTAACATTCAGAGATACTGGAAGTATCTATTCTGCCATCAATGTTTAGCCTTCTGCAAGCAGTATGTGGTCTCCTGCAATCAGTATCCATCTTCTCCAAGTAATATCTAATCATCTACAAGAATAGTAATGCTGAATAATAATTAAAACCAAAACTAACTCAAACACTAGGCCAAGAATTAGAAGCATTTGGATTTAGCCATGTGACGGTAAAAAATATTGGGTCTGTTATATCAAAAACTAAAACTAGACCTAGAACTAGAATCATTCGGGTTTAGCCGTCTTGAGAGACGTTCGGTTAAACCCGAATGCTTCTAGTTCTAGGTCTAGTGCTAGTTCAAGTTTCAGTTCAATACAAATATCCAACAATCTAACGCTGAATAATAACCAATACTAAAACTAACACTAAAACTAGAAGCATTCGGGTTTAGCCAAACGTCTCTTAAGCCGTCTTAAGAGACGTTTGGCTAAACCCGAATGATTCTAGTTCTAGGTATAGTGTTAGTTCTAGTTTAATACAAATACACCGTGAGCTAGAGTTTGTGCAGAACAGCCATCCTGAACTGCTGAATGTTTTGCTGGGCGCATTAAAAAGAAAGTCGATCTTCTTATTACGGCAATTATCACTTTTGATGTTGCTGCTCGGAACAATTCTAATGATTGATCAAATTTACCTTCTATAATTAATCTAAAAAGGTGGTATCGCTCATCTTTTGTTATGTGATTGTCGAAATTATGTTTACCTAGACTCCTGCAATCAGTATCCATGTTCTCAAGTAGTATTAAGTCATCTACAAGTAATATCCAGGCTTCTGCCATCAGTATCTCGTCTTCTGTCATCATTATCTAATCTTCTGCAAGTAATATCACATCACCTACAAGTAGTATCCAGGCTTCTGTCGTCACTATATCGTCTTCTGTCAACATTATCTAGTTTTCTACTAGAAGTATCCACCTTTTTGCATGTAATATCTAATCATCTACAAGTAAGAGGAGTCTGCCATCAGTATTTAGTCTTCTACAAGCAGTATATGATCTCCTGCAATCAGTATACATCTTTTCCAAGTAGTATCTAATCATCTACAAGAATAGTAACGCTGAATAATAATTAAAACCAAAATTAACTCAAACATTGGACCAAGAATTAGAAGTAGTTGGATTTAGCCATGTGACGGTAAAAAATATTTGGTCTGTTATATCAAAAACTAAAACTAGAACAGCATTCGGGTTTAGCCGAACGTCTCTTAAGACGGCTAAACCCGAATGCTTCTAGTTCTAGGTCTAGTGTTAGTTCTACTTTTAGTTCAATACAAATATCCAACAATCTAACGCTGAATAACAACCAATACTAAAACTAACACTAGAACTAGAAGCATTCGGGTTTAGCCGAACGTCTCTGAAGATGGCTAAACCTGAATGATTCTAGTTCTAGGTATAGTGTTAGTTCTAGTTTAATACAAATACACCGTGACCTGGAATAACCATTTCAGAACAACCATCCTGAACTGCTGAATGTTTGGCTGGGCGCATTAAAAAGAAGGTCGATCTTCTTATTACGGAGATTATCACTTTTGATGTTGTTGCTAGGAACAATTCTAATGACTGATCAAATTTGCCTTCTATAATCAATCTAAGAAAGTGGTAAAACAGGTTTGATTCGAATTGTCGTCCCTGATCATGTGTTATTGTAGTAGATGCGATGTTCGCCATAGTAGAAGATGTGATATCTTTCAGCGGAAAAGCTTCTGGCCATCGAATGAAGGGTTGAATAACTGTAAGTACATAAGTACAACCTAGGGACGAAGTGAGTGGTCCAATCAAGTCGATATGTATATGATTAAATCTAATTTTAGGAATTTTGATGTTGATGATTGGCGATTTTGTATGTTTTTGGATTTTTGCTTGTTGATGTTTGTTGACAAACATGAATTTGTTTTGACCTGTGTGGCCAAAAGAATCTTGTTTTGATTGTATGAATGGTGGAACGTATTCCGGGATAAGATAAGCTATGAATTTTGTCAAAAATTGCTTGTCTGAACTGTTGCGGAATATAAATTCTTGGAGGTGATGAAGAGGTTTCAAACTACAGTTTGATATCAGATTGTGATGTTGTTTGATAAGATTTTGAAGGATTGTTGGAAAATTGCTTATTCAGTAAGTTTGACAATTCTGTGTCAGCAAGTTGAGCGTTGCTAAGGGTTAGAAAATTTGGATAAGATGAATTTAGAGATCCGATATTTGTTTTCCTCTGATGTTTTTGATATCTGAAGTAAATTGTGCAATATAACTTAGATATCGGGTTTGACGAGGAGTTTTGTCTGTGGATGAAAAAATTTATGTGACAATGGATTTGTGATCTGTATATATCATAAATTGATTTCCATGTAAGGAATGTTTGAAACATTTGATAGCAGAGTAGATCGCATGAAGGAAATTTTTTGGAAATGAATGCTAATGGTTGAGATTTTCCATTGATGGTTTGTGTTAAAACTGCTCCCATACCTGTGTTAGATGCATCAGTTGATATTGATAGGGTAGTGTGTGAAGAGGGATGTCCTAGAAAGATAGATTTTGATAAAATATCTTTGGCTGAAGAAAAAGCGTTGTCGTGTTACAGTGTCCAAGAAGTTGATGAAATTGTTTTTGATAGAGATTTTTGATAATGCCCATAGCGACCATTTGTTGGAATTCTTTTTTAGCTTACGCATATCCAAACGTAGGAGACGGCAAAACGGAAGATATCAATTAGTAATAATTTTGTGTTCAGTGTTGTGTGTAACGGGAGTTGAGAAATCAGGCGATGTAGTTAATATTAGAAATGATTTTAAAATGTTTGAAAATTTTGATTCAAAGAAGAAAATTTTGGGTGATGGAACGTCGCTTTTGATACAAGAACCAATAGAGAAAATATTTGTTTCCTTATCGATTAGTTTCCTATTCTTAACATCAACTAAGAGATACCGAATCTAGTTAAGAAATCGGCACCAATTATTGGTTTACTAACGTTGGCCACGGTAAAAATGAATGGATAATCTCTCCTAAGGTTGAGTGATACTGTTAGCATTTTCATTATATAACAAATCATTTTTTAAAACAATTTTTACATGGCACACTACACTAACATTATTATAAGTAATAACTTGCTACTGAATAACTGCCTGAAGATGATGGAGTGAAACAATTAGGATGAATAGCCCTCTTAAGAGACGTTTGGGTAAATCCGAATGCTTCTAGGTCTTGTGTTAGTTCTAGTTGTGGTTGTTATTCAGCGTTAGATTGTTGTATATTTGTATTGAACTAAAACTAGAACCAACACCTACGCCGAGAACTAGGATCATTTGGGTTTAGCCGTCTTAAGAGACTTTCTGCTAAATCCTAATGCTTCCATTTCTAGGTCTAGTGTTAGTTCTAGTTTTAACTGTTATAAAGCGCTAGATTATTGTATATTTGTATTGAAGTAGAACTAACACTATACCTAGAATTAAAATCATTCGGGTTTAGCCGTCTTAAGAGAAGTTCGGCTAATCCCGAATGCTTCTAGTTCTAGGTTTTCGGCTAGTTCTAGTTGTGGTTGTTATTCAGTGTTAGGTTGTTATATATTTGTATTGAAGTAAAACTAGAACCAACACTACACAGAACTAGAATCATTCGGGTTTAGCCGTCTTAAGAGACGTTCGGCTAAACCCGAATGCTTCTAGTTCTAGGTCCAGTGTTAGTTCTAGTTTAATACGTATACACCGTGACCGTTTATAACACTATTATAGGTAATAAATTAAAAGCTGAAAGCGATGGAGTGAAATGATTTTGATAAAAAACGTTAATAATCAACTCATAAATTATAACCTATAAAAAATTGTCCTTATCTTTGATTTTTACCAACCTAAGAAACAAAGTTAAATATAAAAAAATTAAAAATTCCGAAGAATGTAATTTATTTGTTCTCAACTACCGGTTTCGAAAAAAGTGTTTCCATCATCAGGTTGTTGCGACAAAACATGAGTAATAAATTTTTTTAAATTTACAAAAACCCAAACATGAGATAATTATTTACCGTCAATTAATAGCGGCCAATTTCAATTAAATTTTGAATTTCTCCCAGCATTATTAAATTTACAAAAAATTGTTACGATGAACTTACACGTTAAAATTAATGTTAAAAATGAAAAAATCGAACAAGATCACAAAAATATCTTATATCTGCAACTGTCGAAAAGTAACTGGTATGCGAAACTTTTGCATTATTCTAACATGGAAGATTTTCGGAAACAGGTTTAGGTGGTGAATTTATAAAAGGCATAAACAAACGGTAAGGATTTATATCCGTAGCTTCGTTCATTAATAATTCTTTGTTATTATTATTATATTTAGATAATTCCATTTCTTCATATAAATCCAATTTTTTAGATTTTGGAAGCTATCTAACAAGACTTATTGAATTTTTGTAGAAATTATGACCTGTGTCAGATGTGTGTTTAAATACAGAAGAGGTTTCTTTTGATATGTGTTCTTTGATTCTAATGTTGAGATTATGTCCCGTCTGGCCTATGTATACTTTTTCACAACTGCTACAATTTACTATGTATAAACCGATCTTTTGTTTAGAGTTGATAATTCTTCTTTCGCATTTCTAACATTATAATAAGTAATAAATTACGGCCTGAAGATGATGGAGTGAAATCGTTTAGATGAAAAACATTCATAATAAACGTAAAAATTATAATCCATAAAAGATTTGACCATGTCATTAGTTATTATCAACTTAGGAACTAAAACTGAAGAATTTTAAGAAAGAGTTTCGCGTTTTTAACACTATTATAGGTAATAAATGAAAGACTGAAAGTGATGGAGTAAAATGGTTTAGATAAAAACATTGATAATTAACTCATACATAATATCCCATAAACGATTTGTTCTTAGCATTGGTTGCTACCAACCTAGGCAATAAAAGGTGATGAATTTTCAGAATTTTGCATTTCTAACATTATTATAGATAATAAGTTACGACCTAAAGATGATGGAGTGAAATAGTTTAGATGAAAAATAATCATAATCAACTCAAAAACTATAATCCATAAGAGATTTGTCCCCGTCATTGTTTATTACCAACCTAGGGAACTAATATTGAAGAATTTTCAGGTTTTTCCGATTTTAACACTATTATAGGTAATAAATTAAAAACTGAAAGCGATGGAATGAAATGGTTTAGATAAAAAACATTGGTAATCAACTTATAAGTTATATTCCATAAACGATTTGTCCTTAGCATTGATTGTTACCAACCTAGGAAACGCAAACTGATGAATTTGTAGAATTTTGCATTTCTAACATTGTTATAGATAACTTATTATCTGGAGTGAAATAGTTTAGATAAAAAATAATCATAATCAACTCAAAAATTATAATCCATAAGAGATTTGTCCCCGTCATTGTTTATTACCAACCTAGGGAATTAATATTGAAGAATTTTTAGGGTTTTTCGATTTTAACACTATTGTAGGTAGTAAATTAAAGACTGAAAGTGATGGAGTGAAATGTTTTAGATAAAAAGCATTAATAATCAACTCAAAAACTATAATCCATAAGAGGTTTGTCATTGTCGTTAGTTATTACCAACCTAGGAACTAAAATTGAAGAATTTTCAGAGTTTCGCGATTTTAACACAATAGTTAGGTATTTTTATTGGTTTATTCGAAAGTTTTTAAAAATTGATTGACCTTATATTTTTTTTATTTGATTCTGAGGCTTAGTTTTAAAAAAAAAAAATTTTAATTTTGAAATTAGAGGGCGCGAACTCCAAAGTACGTCACTCAGATTTGAGCGAACGTAACGTCTGTGATTTCTCTCTTCTTAATTAAAACGTCATCTGGAGCCGAGGGTGTGGAAATCCATAAAAAATTGTTCCTGTCTTTGATTTTTACCAACCTAAGAAAGAAAAGCTGATGAATTATCAAAATTTTGCACTTCTAACATTATTATAGGTAATAATTTGTTGTTGCCTGAAGATGATGGAGTGAAACAATTTCGATGAATAGCCGTCTTAAGAGACGTTGCTGAAACAATCTAAGTCACTTTTTGGCCATTTTGAGTTATCTATGTAAAAATACAGTTTCGACCATTCTCTATTCTAGTCTATTATATCGATCTTTTTGCTGTATCTATCTCGATCCATTCCAGAGATACTTGGATTAGGAGTTTTAAATAATTCCCGTTACTTATACATGATTAAATATTACATGCAGAACGTTAGATGCTACTAGCAGAAGACTAAATATTGATGATAGAAGACGAGATACTGATGGCAGAAACCTGTATCTAATAATTAAAATGAAAATAAAAAAAGACCCCAATTTTATAGGAATCCTCGCTCGATTTGCTTTCACTTAGAAGGGGAAAAAAACTTCCTGAAAAATATCCTTTTTGGTCTCGCGCCATCTACAGCGTCTCCGCCCGAAAAACTCAACCCTACAAAACGAAATATGAACGAGGGGAGCACCGAAATGGGGGACGGAAACGAATCGAGGAGAAAAGGGGGATGATTTCCTCCACTCTTAGACTATGTTGGGGTTCGTGCCTTTAGTTTATTTTATATTCTGATCCTGGTGGCGGGCGTCGTGTCGCAGAGGGGGGTTTTGGAACGATCCCTCCCCCCATAGAACCAAATGGAAACGTACTGAGGGTGGCTTGCAGCGCAGAGCACGAGGACGACGGCAGCGGCGGCTGAGAGAAATAACGCGGGATTACCGCAGTGCGTTCCCCATGATTAGATTGTAAAATACTGAAAGTGACGTGTGCAAGGGTGGATAAATAAGGAACATAAAAACGGAATGAGGACGGGCGTAAAAATGGTCGAATGGCGCGAGCAGTAAAACCTTACTTCTTTTATTACACCTTTGTCTCATTTCAAAATTCGTTTCTCCAAATTATTAATCAAAATATAATAAGAATTTATAATAATAGTTAATCTAATCGTGAAATAATCTTATCTGAAAATAAAATAATTACTTACCTTTTTTGTTATTTATTTTTTTTTTTCGTTTCGTTTCATAGAGATAAAATTGTATGAAAAAAATTGCTCATTCTGAAAGATAGAAAGTAATAAATAAAACGCCAATAAATTCTCTCGATATGGAATAATTTTTATTATGACTAGATGAAAATATTGAATTACAAACGATAAACTACTCGCTGATATATTACAAGTTTGAATAATTTACTCGTTCCGATTCTCATAATCAGTCCCGTAGTGTTTTACAAAGCTTTACATTGCACTTGGAAAGTCCCTCATTAACAAAATTAATACCGCACTAAATATTTAAAAAAAAAAAAAATCGAGCTATTTAGAACTTAAACGGGGGGGGTGTTGTTAATTTCTGTATGTTGTATGTGTAGGGGGTTCTAAATTATTTTTTTTAAGTTTAATTCGTTTTAATCTATTGCTATGCGCACATTTTCTTAAGTATCACTGGGCACAACACCTCGTCTTTTGATTGAGAGTCCACAGTTTTGTATATTTTTATGTACACTTTCGATTAAAATTAATTATTTTTTAGGTATTTAATTATTGTTACTATTTTTTTATGATTATTACGAGTCCTGTTCTTGTTTGACACCCCCGATGGTATTGGGGGCGAACAGATCTCAGCCGGGTCTCTCTGCGACCCCCAAAGAACTTCCAGCGTATTGACAAGCTGATAGTCCACCTGATCCGGATCTTACAGGGCTGACTCCGGAATATCCGACGAATCCCGTGTGCTGTTTGGCCTTCAACCTTAGGGAAGCAATGCTGGTTGACATACAAGACTCAGTACCAGGCCTGTGATGATACACATAAGGGTTAGTAGGGGTCGTATAAGGGCACGATTGTGCAGCTACCGCAGATGGTGTGCTCGTTAATCCCGTGCCCATGGCACCAGGAAGCATGGTGGGTGCAGCTCCAGACATAGAAGCCGCCGCTACGGAAGTTGCCGTGTTGAATCCTGGTAAACTGTGACCTTGATGATGATTCGTGGGCACCACCGGCCAAAACGGTTTCGTTCCCAACGGACTCGGCACCTTCGCCCAATTATTATACCCGTACGAAGAGTAGATGTCAGCGTCGGAAAACGACGGCATCAATCCGTTAAATTGGCTCCCGAATCCAGTCTTGAAATCAGCGGCTGCATTCATGGCGTTCATCGCGTTCCTTTCGCGTTTCCTCCACTTTGCTCGGCGATTTTTAAACCATACCTACAACAACGGGAAAAAATTAATCTTGATTGAAGTTTTGAACGTGTACATCAATTAATATGGGATGGGTGCATTCGGACATATATACATATATAGTAGCGGCGCATCCCCACGTAATCCCGCGCAGATTTATAGTGTTAATCATGAATGGATTAGCGGTGGCGGTAGCGAGGGGCGTCGCGGCGCCACCTGACGTGCGTGCGACGCGGTGGTCGCCGTCGATTTATGGCTCTCCTATATCACTCAGCGTTTAGCCGCTAAGCGCTAATGCGAAATGATAAACCGGCTGGCGGACGCTCCGGGGGCTTCAACCACCACTATCCAAACCCCCAACTACCCCATCGTCCAGTACTAATGGGTTATTGTTTAATTTAGTACCAACAACGAAATAACATAAGTATGAAGACTTTTAGGGTTAACTCTAACATTATCTATAAACTAACACTACACTTAGAACTAGAAAGTTTCGGACTTAGCCGTGCGTCTTCAGGCTAAAATTAGAATTAATAGTAGACTTAGAACTAGAATCATTCGGGTTTAGTCGTCTTAAAAGACGTTCGGCTAAACCAGAATGTTTCTAGTTCTAGCTCTACCCAACTATATTTATATAACATATTTAGTCTCAGCAATGTAATAAAAATGTTTATAAAACAACGATACACCAAAATAGGCACAATTTATATAATATATTAGTCTTCTTCAATTATTTTATAGTTGCGTCTCGATCTACTATAAAATAGTTATATAATAGTTATCAGTATTAGTTATAACAATATAGAATGTTATCAGTTAATGCCACTTGTGTTATGTTCAGAAATCTGAAGCTACATTAAATATTCAACAGCTTCATCTATTAGCCAATATTATAAGCAATACTCCTAAACTGCCACCTATCGACCAAAAGAAATATATTCCATAATATAACCATTAAATAACCCATTGAGGTCTTATATAATCTAGAGTGCGTATGCTGTTGCCCCCACCACGCTTAAAATGAAGCCAGAAAGGTCGCCATGTTAGATGTACCAACTTAGCAGGAAATTCGAAATTCTTATATACAGAGTGATTCATAAGTAATGGGCCAAATTGTAAATGTACGTTCAGGAGGCCAAAATAATAATATTTTCATTAACAATAATGGGTCTTAGTCTGCTCCTTACTGAGATACAGGATGTTAAAGCGAAAAAAATAAAATAGATTTTTGTTAATAGATCAGCTACTTTTCTACATAATGACTCATAGTTGACTTATAGTTTTTGTAAGGGTAAACAATAATGTGTGAGAGGATTTGAGTTAACTCGTAGATGTCGCCACATGCGCCATATGAATTAGATGAAATCAGCTACAAATTTTTTATCGCTCATTATTTTACAACATACTTGTTTAATTTGGATAGCCCCATCATTTCTGTAGAAAAAAGCTATACTTCTTTGATCTTGAAAATATTAACGATTTTCGAGATATTTGAATTTTACTAATTCACTACACTACATTTCACGGTGGTCGACGTAGCATTAATCTGTTAAGACACAAGCATGGCATGGAATGTTGACATTTACCTAACCGTAATTGATAATTGATAACAATATTAAACTGAAACCATAAAAAAATTACGTAATAAAACAATTTATTGTACGCCAGTTAATAAAACGAAATACAACATTAGAACAGACTTGAACTAAGACCACTTACGACAACTGTTATCAAAACCTACATGTTAATGTTGTGCGAAGTTAAATTAAATTTAAGCTTAATTATGAGCTACTGCAAAAGGTTTTCAACATGACCACCACCAGCATTTATACACGCATTTAACCGTTTGGTTAAGGATTGTCTGACTTTAAAAAATGTAGCAGGATTATTTCGTATTGAATTGGCTGCATCTTGAATTCTATTCCATAACTCGTCTCGTGTATTTATAGTAGGTTCAGCATAGACCATTGATTTCATGTAACCCCACACATAAAAATCAAGTGGATTAAAATCGGGACTGCGAGGTGGCCACTGAAATTCACTACCACGTCCAATCCAACGGTGAGGGAATGTTTCATTCAGATGTTCGCGCACAGCACGTGAAAAATGTGGAGGAGCACCGTCTTGCATGAACCACATATTTCTTCTTAGTTGTAATGGAAGATCTCCCAAGAGGTCGACTAAGTCATTATTTAAAAAAATTAAATATGACTCTCCATTTAAATTAGGAGGTAATTCAACTGGGCCCAGTAATGTATTGCCTATTACACCGCACCACACATTTATTTTAAACTCGTGCTGGAAATGTCTATCTTTTTTTAAACGAGGGTTTTCGGTTTCCCAGGCATGACTATTTCGCCAATTAAAAACTCCGCGTCTGGTAAAGGTTGCTTCATCCGTGAAAAGAATGTTATTTAGGAATGTTGGATTATTATTCAATTTTCCTTTTAGCCACTGACAAAATTGAACTCTGATTCGATAATCTGTTGGAAGTAAATTTTGCACAGGTATAAAATGATAGGGATATAAATTTTCCTTGTGTAAAATTCTAGTCACGGATGGTTGGCTTATTCCAGTTGCTGCAGACAATCGACGAGTGCTTATTTCAGAATTTTGCGCAATTCTTACCAAAATTTCATCTTCTTGCTGCGGAGTGATAATCTTAGGACGTCCTGTATGATATTTTGGACGAAATGAACCTGTTTCACCCAATCGATTATAAATATTTTGAAATATCTTCCGGTTTGGCTGCCTTCTGTAAGGGTACATTTCACGATATTTTCTGGATGCTGCTTGCCCAGAAAAACGTTCTTGTGCGTAAACGCATAACATGTCTCTCATTTCTTCGTTTGAAAAGTGATTATGTCTCGGCATTTTGATTTATGTTAGGACAAGAATGAATCAGTTTACTTAACAATAAAATGTTTTAAACTATTCATTAAACGTAAAAGCTCATTGACGTTTTATAATTCATATGGCGCATGTGGCGACATCTACGAGTTAACTCAAATCCTCTCACACATTATTGTTTACCCTTACAAAAACTATAAGTCAACTATGAGTCATTATGTAGAAAAGTAGCTGATCTATTAACAAAAATCTATTTTATTTTTTTCGCTTTAACATCCTGTATCTCAGTAAGGAGCAGACTAAGACCCATTATTGTTAATGAAAATATTATTATTTTGGCCTCCTGAACGTACATTTACAATTTGGCCCATTACTTATGAATCACCCTGTATATAAGACCTCAATGGTATAGAGTTTTTGTTATTAAAAGCTAACGTTATGTTATATTTAGCAAAGATTTCCGTCGCTTGATGAGTAATGGAATTGTATGGAACAGCTTTGTATATTGTTTCTTTTTCTTGTTTCATACCCTTTTTAGGTCCTTTATTTTTTAATTTTACTAAACAAGCTGTCTATCAGTTTAGGGGAATACCCGTTATCTATGGCCAATTGTTGTATAAAATTAAGTCTAGAGCTCTGTTGATGTAATAGTGAAAACTAGAAAGCTTTTGAGACAAAGGGTGTGCTGAATTGTAAGGTATTATTGTAGATATCATGGAAGGTTTTCTAAAGATGTTATATTTTATACTTCCAGAAGAGTGGTCGAGGTTTAGGTCGATGAAATTAATGTTTTTATTAATTTCAATTTCTAGAGTGAATTTTAGGTTTTTTATGTAAATTATTCAGATAAAAGTGAAAATTATCCAATTGATCTTGGTCACCGCCCCATATATAAAATACCGGAAAGGGGCATACCCATTGGTAGTCCTTCGGTTATCTCATTCGTTTCATCATTAAAACAACAATAATTTTGAGAGACTACATGTTGTAGTAATAAATTAAGCTGGGAGACAACTTTATCATTTTCAAAATGTTTTCTAAAAATTATATCTATTATGTTCAAAGTATATTCTATAGGAACGTTCGAATATAAGTTGGTAACGTCGAAAGAAATTAGTTGTATCGATATCAGAGGTTTTTTCAATAAATTGTCTTGAATTTTTGATACTGTATTCAAGTTTGACATCGATTTGTTGAAAAATATTCAATAAAAATTGTGCAATTTTTGATGTAGGAGAATTGGCATGACTTGTTTATGTACTTTAGGTAATGAATATAATCTAGGAATTTTTGGATTCATATGTATGAATTTTTGTATGATATATATGTTGTTTGGCGATATGTTAAGATGTGGTGAAAAATGAACTAAAACCTCTTTACATTTTTTGATAATTTCTTTTGTCATCCTGATGTATTTAGTGGAGACTTTTCTAGTTTTTTATAATTGTTGTTTCTCATGAATGTTAAAGTTTTGTCGATTCTTCTTTATTGATGATTACAATTCCTGCTCGATTTAATGTAATTATCGATTTAATGATTTTATTTTCTGACTTTTTAATAAGCGAAATGATCTCATTTTTAATGTTGGATCTTTCTGGTTTGATGTTTATCTGTATGTCTTTTGTCATTGTTCTTTTTGTTTTTGCGTAAATTTTTTAGTTTATTTTCTTTCTTTCTTTGGTCATCTCGTTTTGTTATTTCGGTCTGTGTTGTGGAATTTTGAATGAGTTCCTCTAGTTCAAGAAGATGTAGTATTTTCCTGAGGTCTCTATGAATGTTCGCCAGTTTTTCGTATTGATGACTTAGGTTTTTGAAGTATTTTCGTTTTTCATCACGCAACAGTTTGCCCAAGATGAATTGTTTTGTTTTCTCCTTTAGGTTTCTGTTAGATATTTTAACGAAAGATGGAGTTAAGTTTTCCTTTATGCAAGTGTTAACGAAATTAATGTGGTTCTTTATAATTTCTGTTCTAATATAGATTTTCGTAAAGCATTGTACATTTCATATTTCGGTATATTTCAAACTTTTTTTGATAATGGTTTATTGGACATAATTGAAAATGAAGCCAATAGATATGCCGAATAGCAACCAAGAACTTCATCAAATACATGGATACCTGTTTCTAAAAATGATATTTACGTATTTTTGGCACTAAACATTCTTCAAGGTATTGCAAACAAACCTGAGGAAAGAATGTATTGGTCTTCAAACGAATTGACTGTAACTCCAATTTTTCTCAGGCTTATGTCACAAGGACGGTATGCTCAAATAAAGCACAACTTACATTTTTCAAACAATTAAGTTTGCAATACACAACAACATCCTAATAAAAAACTTCAAAAAATTTGGTTAAAAATGTGAAGTTACATCCATCTTGTCAAAAATAATTCTAGAATTGACAGATTATGTTGTAGAACATTTCTTAATTCCGAAAAATACCATAAAGTTAGTTAAACTTTTAAAATTAAAGACGAGCACGTTACAGTGTAAAAAATGGTTGAACAGTCTTTTATTTTTGACCATTTTCTTCACTGGTAACATGGATTTAATCAATTTTAATTCAAATAAAAAAAAAAGTTAACGAAATAATTTTATTTTTTGATTTCGACCGGTTTCGACTTATATTGCTATCTTCAGGAAACCACGTTATTGCGATTTACCTTTTTTTTTTAAAAAAAAGACAAGAAATATTGTAAAATAAACACAAATAATAGAAGAAAAAAAAAAGAAGAAAAGTAAAACTATTTTGGTTTTTAAAAAACGTAAGTCGCAATAACGTGATTTCCTGAAGATGGCAGTATAAGTCGAAACCAAAAAATAAAATTATAGAACTAGAATCATTCGGGTTTAGCCGTCTTAAGTAGCCGAACGTGTCTTAAGAATTTTCAGAGTTTCGCGATTTTAACATTATTATAGGTAATAAATTAAAAACTAAAAGTGATGGTGTGAAATGATTTAGATAAAAACGTTAATAATCAACTCATAAATTATAACCCATAAAAAATTGTCATTATCATTGATTGTTACCAACCTAAGAAACAAAAACTGACGAATTATCAAAATTTTGCATTTCTAATATTATTATAGGTAATAAGTTACGGCTTGAAGACGATGGGGTGAAATAATTTAGACTAAAAGCATTCATAATAAACCTAAAAATTATAATCCATAAGAGATTTGTCCCTGTAATTAGTTATTATTAACCTAGGAACTAAAACTGATGAATTTTCATAGTTTTGCGATTTTAATACTACTATAGGTAATAAATTAAAAACTAACAGTGATGGAGTAAAATGGTTTAGATAAAAAACATTGGTAATCAACTCATAAATTATATTCCATAAATGATTTGTCTTTAGCATTGATTGTTACCAACCTAGGAAACAAAAACTGATGAATTTGCAAAATTTTGCATTTCTAACACTATTATAGGTAATAAGTTACGACCTAAAGATGATGGAGTGAAATAGTTTAGATGAAAAATAATCATAATCAACTCAAAAACTATAATCCATAAGAGATTTGTCCCCGTCATTGTTTATTACCAACCTAGGGAACTAATATTGAAGAATTTTCAGGTTTTTCCGATTTTAACACTATTATAGGTAATAAATTAAAAACTGAAAGCGATGGAGTGAAATGGTTTAGATAAAAAACATTGGTAATCAACTCATAAATTATATTCCATAAACGATTTGTCCTTAGCATTGATTGTTACCAACCTAGGAAACAAAAACTGATGAATTTTCCGAATTTTGCATTTCTAACATTATTATAGGTAATAAGTTACGACTTAAAGATGATGAAGTGAAATAGTTTAGATGAAAAATAATCATAATCAACTCAAAAACTATAATCCATAAGAGATTTGTCCCCGTCATTGTTTATTACCAACCTAGGGAACTAATATTGAAGAATTTTCAGGGTTTTCCGATTTTAACACTATTATAGGTAATAAATGAAAGACTGAAAGTGATGGAGTAAAATGGTTTGGACAAAAAACATTTATAGTCAACTCATAAATTATATTCCATAAACGATTTGTCCTTAGCATTGATTGTTACCAACCTAGGAAACAAAAAATGATGAATTTGCAGAATTTTGCAAATTCATCAAGCGAAGAAGGTCGCTTGAAACGTTTGATCAAAAAGGTTAGAGCATGTGGCATTGATCTAGGATCTAGAATCTAGGATTTTAGGAGTAGTGTTAGTTGTTATTCAGTGCCAAGTTGTTTCTAAAGAAACGTGGCATACAAAACCTCAAACACTTTTGCCAAGCTTATAAAAAGTTATTTATAAAAAAAAATGAACTTGAAATATTATACCAAGAATATCTAGGTGGTTGAGAGCGTTTCAAATCCTACAAAAGCTTCTAAATGACCATCACCTCGAGGTGGTTCTTCGGAAAAATCCACTCCGGTATCGTCGGCCTTTGATTTACGGCCGACACATCCGCCTTTCAAATCCGCCATTATCCGTTTACCCTTCTAAATCATTTTTGGGCGAAGAGAAATATTCCGAGCTCAATATATTTTTGGGTTATAACTTAAAGTAGATGTTCGTTCGATCCTTGAAGAAGGACAACTCAAATATTGTCGTAGGTCCGATGAGGCGAGATTATCTCATCAAAAACACGAAAACGACAACGAAAGAAATGTTAGAACACGTACCGACCCCGTCGGACGGATTTTATCTGAGGAACGCGCGTCAAATATTTACGTACACGTGTTCTACACACACCCCCGAAACGTGGAGGACAAATAGACTCTCGATGGATTTATGCCCTCTTAGATAACGGCAGATGAAACGACAAAAAAAATAAATACGACTCGATTTTAACTTAACCATATTAACTTCTACTTTAACAACCCCAAAAACCAACTAACCAGAATTACATCGCAAATATCCCAATTTATATACGGTTAAGCACGCGGCGTCGCACACCAGAAGCAATCGTATCAATTCCGCTTTTGGGGTTGGTGGTTGGGGGGGTTGAGGTCGGAAGGAAACCGTTCTCTCATCTGCTCACGACTTCCATTCTCTTTCTAGTTTACTAGAAACGAGAACGACGGACGGAGGCAATTAAGTCGTCGTGTACCCGAAATTAAACGCGCAACCCCGTTGGGGGAAAGTGAAATTGCAAACCCCCCCGGTTTCTAAGGGGCAATGTACCGTGTGAACGGTGGCAGAGTTAATGCGATTAACACGGTTTGAAAACCCCCTACTACATCCTATGTATATATTTTCTAAACCGTGAAACGATGAGCACACTCCAGAAAAAGAATCTAATTGAGACGTTGTTTTTAGGTGATTTATCACTTTCTTTGTCGATCTAAGTAAATCACGGCCCAATTTGATGAGAGTGTAGGGATGAATTTTATTAAAGACTAAAAGAGCAATAACGGGTTTTATATGAGAAGGGGGAATGTATGCGATGTGTTATACTTTGACTTGTTAATTTTGGACGTGGTGCGAGGCGTTCAATTACGATCTAAATCCGATTACGGGAGGTTGTTATTAAATTTTTGGGGTGAGTAATGCGTGTTGACCTAACCCCCAGGGGGTTTTGATTTAAGAAGTATAAAACCATTGGGGGTTGGTGTGATTGAAAAAATTAACTTATAAAAAATGTTCCTTCTAAAATAATCCCTTTAAAATATTCGAACTATACCAATTTAGTTTATTGTCGAGATATGATGCACATATTCAAGAATATTTGAGTTAATCAAGCCGAAGCGTTACAAGAATGCACAGTTTTCAAAAATATAATATGATTTAATCAAGCCGAGGCGCTACATTTATACAACCTTGATACAAATTTGCACAATTTTCAAGAATATATGACTCAATCAAGCCGAGGCACTACATCAGCACCATATTAGTGGACAAGTGAATAATTCTTAAAGATATATGAGTTAATTAAGCCGAGGTCGCTTGCGGCCGAGGCGCTATATTGATACTACTTCGATACAAACCTGCACAGTTTTCAAGAATAGATGAGTTAATCAAGCCGAGGTCGCTTGCGGCCGAGGCGCTAGATTGATACTACCTTGATATAAGAATGCACAGTTTTCAAAAATATAATATGACTTAATTAAGCCGAGGTCGCTTGCGGCCGAGGCGCTAGATTGATACAAATTTAAACAGTTTTCAAGAATAGATGAGTTAATCAAGCCGAGGTCGCTTGCGGCCGAGGCGCTAGATTAATACTACCTTGACACAAGTATGCACAGTTTTCAAAAATATAATATGGCTTATGAACTACGTGTAGCTGAGTCGCAGGTGTGAAGAAAGACAATATTATGGTTGAAGAATTAGATGAACTTTTTGGGATATTAACAAATTTTAAAGGTAATTTAATAAGAGATAGTCAAAATAGGCGCTCTAATTTAGATTTAACACTTAGGAAAATTAGAAAGTTAGATAATTTAGAAGAAAAATATAAGCAATTAATAGAGGATAAGTAAATAAGTAAATCTGTTAACTTTGAACATCTTAAATTAAAAATTGATGATTTATTACACAATGTTAGGGATATATTAATAGATAGAAGAAAGAAAATTGAGTTAGGTGTAGGCGAAGGGTTAGTTATAGGTAGTGATAATAGTAATTCAGGAACCATGTCCGAAAAATTTGATCTAAGAACTACAGCTTCCATGCTTCCGTTCATGGACGATACAGAAGTTGTTACAACTCAATTAATTAACCCAATAGAAATGTATGCGAGCATGTTGGATGAGGCTGGTAAAACAACCTTAATTCAATACGTTTTAAAAACTAGGTTAAGTCCAAACGTAAAATTAAGGGTCCACAGTACATATCCTAATGTAGAATCACTTATTAGAGATATAGAAATACATCTCTTAAGTAAAAAATCAACAAATGGTTTGTCGATCCTTTGTTGATAAAAACCTGCACAGTTTTCAAGAATATATGAGTTAATCAAGCCAAGGTCGCTTGCGGCCGAGGCGCTAGGTTGATACGATCTTGATACAAATTTGCACAATTTTCAAGAATATATGACTCAATCAAGCCGAGGTTGCTTGCGACCGAGGCACTACATCAACACCATATTAGTGGACAAGTGAATAATTCTTAAGGATGTATAAGTTAATTAAGCCGAGGACGCTTGCGGCCGGGGCGCTATATTGATACCACTTTGATACAAACCTGCACAGTTTTCAATAATAGATGAGTTAATCAAGCCGAGATCGCTTGCGGCCGAGGCGCTAGGTTGATACCACCTTGATACAAGAATGCACAGTTTTCAAAAATATAGTATGATTTAATCAAGCCGAGGTCGCTTGCGGCCGAGGCGCTATATGGATACCACTTTGATACAAACCTGTACAGTTTTCAAGAATAGATGAGTTAATCAAGCCGAGGTCGCTTGCGGCCGAGGCGCTAGATTGATACCACCTTGATACAAATTTGCACAATTTTCAAGAATATATGACTCAATCAAGCCGAGGTTGCTTGCGACCGAGGCACTACATCAACACCATATTAGTGGACAAGTGAATAATTCTTAAGGATGTATATCTATCTGATCACAGGGCTTTGATGTTCGAGTACACTACAGTCGCGACAATGGGAAAGAAAGACAAATGAAAATAAAACAAAAAATAATTAATAGCAACAGTACGGAAGAAATAAAAAATGAATTGTCTTGTGAATTGGTGAAATGTTATGATAAATTTTGTGACATATTAACATCTATTATCACTAAGTGTTGCAAAGAGAAGGTTGTTGCATTAAACAATAATAAAAAAAAGTAACGATTGGATAACAGAAGAAATAAAGGAAAATCGGCAAACTTTATCAAGGAATTGTAAGTAATAGAATAGTAAAACAATTCTATAAGTCGTTTTGTACAGACTTAAAAAATTTGATTAATGACACAAAAGAACAATTTTATTGCAATAAAATTAATGAGTCTCACAATAAAATGAAAACCATGTGGAATTTCGTAAAGGAAGTAAGAGGGAAAACAACACAAAGACACTTTAATGTGGGAACATTTATGAATGATTTTGACAGTGAAGTGGACGTATTGAATGCTATGAATAAGCATTTTGTATCAATTGATGAAAGTGATATTGATAAAAAGAGGCAAAAAGTACAATTAATGTCTAAGGCGACGCATTCGTCGTTTGCTATGTATTTGACCAACAGTGAGGAGGTAGATTATATTATTAAGGGTCTTAACAATACAAAAGCTGTAGGAGTGGACGGTTTTCCTGTTCGAGTACTAAAGTATTGTGCGAATTATTTGTCCACGCCCCTTGCGCATATAATAAATA
Source organism: Onthophagus taurus (assembly GCF_000648695.1). NCBI lineage: Eukaryota > Metazoa > Arthropoda > Insecta > Coleoptera > Scarabaeidae > Onthophagus > Onthophagus taurus. Next base: position 22,121 of record NW_019280768.1, on the reverse strand, counting down.
TTTCTTTTACAAAGGGAACATTTTCTAAGAATTTAAAGCTGACGATCATTAAACCGATGGTCAAGAAAAATGCAGTAAATGATTTTTCAAATTACAGACTTATTGCACTTATATCAAATATTGCAAAAATTATTGAGAAGATGGTTTTTAATAGGGTAACGAATTATCTAACTAAATATAAATTGCTAAATAACTCACAAAATGGTTACATTAAGGGCAGAACAACAACAAGGGCGATACTCCAACTTATTGAAAATATTATAGAAAACTTAAACAGGAAAGATATAACATGCTGCTTGTTTATGGATTTAACCAGGGCATTTGACTGCGTACATCACGAAACATTGATCGCTAAACTGGAAAATATGGGTATCAGGGGAACACCTTTAGACTTTTTTGTTTCATATTTGTCTGAGAGATAAAAATGTGTTGCATCGCGGGATGACCATGGTAAAGAAATTAGATCAGAGTGGATCTGTTATTTCTTGTATATATCAATGAGCTACCGAAGATAACTGACGACCTGCTTATTCTCTTTGATGATGATTCCACGTTGGTAGTGAGTGAAAAAGAGCGGGAGACAATAATTCATTCATTGAAAAACAATCTATGTAAACTAGGTGCGTGGTTTGAAGACAATAATCTGACATTTGGAAGTGATCCGATTCACATCGCGTTTGAAAAGTTGCATATATCAAGGTGCTATATTGATACCACCTTGATACAAATTTGCATAGTTTTCAAGAATATATGATTTAATCAAGCCGAGGTCGCTTGCGGCCGAGGCGCTAGGTTGATACGACCTTAATACAAATTTGCACAGTTTTCAAGAATATATGACTCAATCAAGCCGAGGTTCCTTGCGACCGGGGCACTACATCAACACCATATTAGTGGACAAGTGGATAATTCTTAAGGATGTATAAGTTAATTAAGCCGTGGTCGCTTGCGGTCGAGGCGGTAAGTTGATACCACCCAAGTTGATTCAAATTTGCACAGTTTTCAACAATATGTATGTTAATCAAGCCGAGGTCGCTTGCGGCCGAGGCACTAGGTTGACATCATCTTGATACAAACCTGCACAGATTTTCAGAATACGGTGGTGGTCATGTAATTAGGGACAGCATTTTTTATTTTAAAATGTTGAGTTTTTTTTATTAAATTGCTCTATGTTTATTATCTTATAATTCATGTAATTATTGAAACAAAAACGAAAATAATACATAATTGGCAACTTAAAAAATAAAATAAATATACAGCCTGATTCAGAGTAAGCGATTTATTTTTTTTTAGCCACACTATGGGTACTACTTTCAAAATATTTGGCAGTAATATGTTTTAGGACATTCTCTACACGATAGTGATATCATATTTTCAATTGGACGAATTATTTCAAAATGGCGACTGTTTTTTATTTTTGAGATCCTAAAAACATTCTTTTTCTGATAGTGTTTTGTTTTTCTTAAAAATTCATTTCTTTCCCCATCAAGAAGCACACTAACATTTTAATCTAGTAAGGCATGAATGTTTTACACTCGATGTTATTTTTGTCCAAATATCAAGTAGCGCTAGACACAAAAGAAACAATTAAACTTTATTTTGCAATAAACATATACTTATTTATTTATTTGGACAAAAATAACATCGAGTGTAAAACATTCATGCGCTACTAGATTTTTTAGGATCTCAATAATAATAAAAAATTTTGGCATTACATTTAAAAAAAAAAGTTGATAGTCACCATTTTGAAATAATTCGTCCAATTGAAAATATCGTGTAAAGAATGTCCTAAAACATATTACTGCCAAATATTTTGAAAGTAGTACCCTAAAAAATATATATGTATAACTTAATCAAGCCGAGGTCGCTTGCGGCCGAGGCGCTAGGTTGATATCATTTTAATACAAATTTGCACAGTTATCGAGAATACAACTGGGTGGTATATAGGGTGGTCCGTTACTAATGGCACAGAGCAACAGTGAATTCTTTACATTAAATTATTACGATTTAACTCAATTTATGTTAGTCCAATTGTTAATAATAACGAAGATACAGATGGTTAAAGTTAATACTTTATTTTCGTTTTTCTTTAATAATTTCGTCTTCTCTTACTTTATGAACATGAAAATTGGTACATTATCATTGTTTAAGACGATAAATAATAATTTGGTATTAGTTTTAATTTATCTTCCAGATGGCGCTACCTGCCTTAAAAACCTCCATTAAAGTAGTCATATCTTTTTCATCGTTAAAATTTTTTCAACTCACACAACTTGAAACAGTTTCTCAGACATTTTTACATAAATTTGGTATATCTAGCAATTTTCTCTAAAGTTCACCGTTTCCAGAATAATCACTGTTTAAGGACACTTTATGCTCAGTAAACATTAGTTGGCGTTGAAAATGATTTTATTTGGTCAAACACTAGACTAACAGTGTCAATTGGCATTAATACTAATGTATTAATGCTAATTGAAAATGGAAATTATTGAAGAAAACCGAAAATAAAGAACTTTAACAATTCACTGTTGCTCTGTGTCCCATTAGTAACGAACCACCCTGTATATTCTTGATAAGAGCAAATTTGTATCAAGGTGGTATCAACCTTGCGACCTCGGCTTGATTGACTTATAATCCTTGAAAATTGTCTAGTTTTCTATTAATATATAAAATGATGTCAAACTAGCGCCTCGGCTTGATTAACTCATATATTCTTGAAAACTGAGTAAATTTGAATCAAGGTGTTATCAACTTAGCGCCTCGGCCGCAAGCGACTTCTGCGTGGTACAAATTTACACCGTTTTCCAGTGCCTCCCAAAAGTAACAGACAAATTCGCTAAAACAATTAAATTATGAAAGTTAATTAAGCCGAGCCGCTACATTGATACCATATTAGTGGAAAGGTGGACAGTTTTTAAGAATGAATGGGTTAATTAAGCGAACCTCGGCTTAATCATACCACATCATGCAATCTGTAAACAATATTATCATGTTTTGAATTAATATGATATCAATTATAGCAAGGTGGCGAAGTTATCATTTCACTTCATTAACCCAAAGTCGTTTGCGGCTTAAGACTTGTAATTTGTGTTAACAAGTTTTATGTTAATACGGTATCAGTTATTACACCTCGGCTTATGTTTAATAATGTCATATCATGTATTATGCTTATTATAAACGTGTATTATGACTTGGGTCAGCTAATAAGTCATCATTTTTTGCGTTATCATGGTGCGATTAATGACTCAGAATTAATTAGTGAGACGTTGTGGTGGTGTCTTTGTCTAAAAAATGTGGCTTTTGCCATCGCATTACTGAGTTACCATAAAATGTATTCACCAAGTCAATCAAGATATCGTAAAAACTTTGATTTATCTAATCCTACTTCTTAAAGTTTAGCAAATCTTTAAATAATACTTTTTATCAATGAAACAAGGAATAAAATTAAGTAATTTTTGACACCTTAAAAATTAATTAATAAGTGATTAATACAAAAAAGACTAAGTCACGTATTCGTAAACATTAATGAACTCAATTTAAACGCATTGTTTCGAGGATTAATTTTTACGATCGATTTGATTGATTTAATTTTTTTGGTTTTGATGAATAGACTTACAATTTTATTTGTCTCCTATCAATTTTAATTTTTGAGCTATGATAACATAAATTAAATTAACTCACCCTAACTCTTGCTTCGGTTAAATTCGTCCACATAGCAATTTCCTCCCTAGAACTCATATCCGGATATCGATTCCTCGCAAAAGTCGCTTCCAACTCTTGCAATTGTTGCGATGTAAAATGCGTTCTTTGCCTTCTCTGCCTCTTTTGTTTCTTATCATTTTTGCCACCTTCTTCACTTTCGCCACCATCAACGCCAACAGCCTCCGTTTTCACCGGATCCGTTAATGATCTACTGGCTGCAACAAAACGAGTGATGCAATTGATTCAAAAAGATGTTGAAAATAAGAGAATAAAGGAAGGCGTTTAAAAGGGAACGGTTCGGCGTTGGCCAATCACAAAAGCTGTCATCGTCTACCATGATTGATTAAGGCGGTGCGCGACCACAAAGCGTAAAGTAACAGCCGATATCGTAACACTTCACCATCTAATATAGCTTTTATCGGCCAGAAACGATAAGTGCACGTCGACACTTTTGTTGATAAAAAACCCGCAACTAAATTGCTTATTTTAATTCTATTTTCAACAATTTTAGTTTTGAAATGATTGTAATTTTAATATCTTTTTATGCATTCTTAATCCAAATGATAACCAATTAGAGCTTAAATTTACTTCTTAAAAAAAATGAATTAAACGTTCAATAAAACACGCATTCGATATTAAAAAATTACATAAGAAAAGACTACGAAAAAGAAATTAAATTAATTTTAAATTGTCAGACTAGCTGGAATACACTGTTTATGTTGGAGAGATTCATATTATTAGAAAATGAGCACGTAAAGCAATGGTTGCCACAAAAAAAGGCCTTTCTTGTAGATTCACAGTACGAACTTATTAAAGCATTAGTAACCATGTTGGAACCGGAACCTGCCTGTAAAAGCCTTATGCTAGCGGTATATTGCACCAGGAGAAGCAGATGTAGCTTTACAATTTATGATAAATGAGATAGAAGGACAAAATATGTTTGAAAATGTCTAAACAAAGACAACAAAGCCACCTGTCCAGTTAACTAAGAATGCACTCTTCAATACATTGATCCAGGAAATTGATATATTCAATCGATTCGCTTTTGAAAGTTTGAAAACTATTCCACCAACAAGTGTGGAATTGGAACAGTGCTTCTCTTCAATACAAAATTTAGATCTCGTTTAGGAGATAAAACAATGGACTCTGCGACATTTCTTTAAAAATAGTGTATAATAGAATAAGCTGAAATGTTAGAAACATCTTGAACAGTTTTTATTTATAATTACGTATGTATGTAGCCCAGAAATCCCGGGATTACCTGGGATAGAGAATTCTGATCCTGAAATCCTGGGATTGTAAAAACCGTTCTTTATTGCAATCCCTATTACCAACCTAGGGAACTAAAACTTTTAATGCTAAAACTTCAGTGTTTTCCGATTTTAACTCTATTATAGGTAATAAATTAAAGACTGAAAGTGATGGAGTGAAATGTTTTAGATAAAAAACATTAATAATCAACTCATAAATTATAATCCATAAAAAGTTTGTCCTTATCATTGGTTATTACCCACCTAGGAAACAAAAACTGATGAATTTGCAGAATTTTGCACTTCTAACATTATTATAGGTAATAAGTTACGAGCTAAAGATGATGGAGTGAAATAGTTTAGATGAAAAATAATCATAATCAACTCAAAAACTATAATCCATAAGAGATTTGTCCCCGTCTTTGTTTATTACCAACCTAGGGAACTAATAATGAAGAATTTTCAGTGTTTTCCGATTTTAACACTATTATAGGTAATAAATGAAAGACTGAAAGTTATGGAGTGAAATGATTTAGATAAAAAATATTAATAATCAACTCATAAATTATCATCCATAAAAAGTTTGTCCTTATCATTGGTTATTACCAACCTAGGAAACAAAAACTGATGAATTTTCAGAATTTTGCAGTCCTAACATTATTATAGGTAATAAGTTATGGCCTAAAAATGATGGAGTGAAATAGTTAAGATGAAAAATAATCATAATCAACTCAAAAACTATAATCCATAAGAGATTTGTCCCCGTCATTGTTTGTTACCAACCTAAGGAACTAATATTGAAGAATTTTGAGGGTTTTCCGATTTTAACACTATTATAGGTAATAAATTAAAGACTAAAAGTGATGGAGTGAAATGTTTTAGATAAAAAACATTAATAATCAACTCATAAATTATAATTCATAAAAAAATTGCCCTTATAATTGGTTATTACCAACCTAGGAAACAAAAACTGATGAATTTGCAGAATTTTGCACTTCTAACATTATTATAGGTAATAAGTTATGACCTAAAGATGGTGGATTGAAATAGTTTAGATGAAAAACAATCATAATCAACTCAAAAACTTTAATCCATAAGAGATTTGTCCGCATCATTGTTTATTACCAACCTAGGGAACTAATATTGAAGAATTTTCAGGGCTTTCCGATTTTAACACTATTATAGGTAATAAATTAAAGACTGAAATTGATGGAGTGAAATGTTTTAGATAAAAAACATTAATAATCAACTCATAAATTATAATTCATAAAAAAATTGCCCTTATAATTGGTTATTACCAACTTAGGAAACAAAAACTGACGAATTTGCAGAATTTTGCACTTCTAACATTATTATAGGTAATAAGTTACGACCTAAAGATGATGGAGTGAAATAGTTTAGATGAAAAATAATCATAATCAACTCAAAAACTATAATCCATAAGAGATTTGTCCCCGTCTTTGTTTATTACCAACCTAGGGAACTAATAATGAAGAATTTTCAGTGTTTTCCGATTTTAACACTATTATAGGTAATAAATGAAAGACTGAAAGTTATGGAGTGAAATGATTTAGATAAAAAATATTAATAATCAACTCATAAATTATCATCCATAAAAAGTTTGTCCTTATCATTGGTTATTACCAACCTAGGAAACAAAAACTGATGAATTTTCAGAATTTTGCAGTCCTAACATTATTATAGGTAATAAGTTATGGCCTAAAAATGATGGAGTGAAATAGTTAAGATGAAAAATAATCATAATCAACTCAAAAACTATAATCCATAAGAGATTTGTCCCCGTCATTGTTTGTTACCAACCTAAGGAACTAATATTGAAGAATTTTGAGGGTTTTCCGATTTTAACACTATTATAGGTAATAAATTAAAGACTAAAAGTGATGGAGTGAAATGTTTTAGATAAAAAACATTAATAATCAACTCATAAATTATAATCCATAAAAAGTTTGTCCTTATCATTGGTTATTACCAACCTAGGAAACAAAAACTGATGAATTTGCAGAATTTTGCACTTCTAACATTATTATAGGTAATAAGTTACGACCTAAAGATGATGGAGTGAAATAGTTTAGATGAAAAATAATCATAATCAACTCAAAAACTATAATCCATAAGAGATTTGTCCCCATCATTGTTTATTACCAACCTAGGGAACTAATAATGAAGAATTTTCAGTGTTTTCTGATTTTAACACTATTACAGGTAATAAGTTAATGACTGAAAGTGATGGAGTGAAATGTTTTAGATAAGAAACATTAATAATCAACTTATAAATTATAATCCATAAAAAGTTTGTCCTTATCATTGGTTATTACCAACTTAGGAAACGAAAACTGATGAATTTTTAGAATTTTACACTTCTAACATTATTATAGGTAATAAGTTAGTACCTAAAGATGATGGAGTGAAATAGTTTAGATGAAAAATAATCATAATCAACTCAAAAACTATAATCCATAAGAGATTTGTCTCCGTCATTGTTTGTTACCAACCTAGGGACCTAATATTGAAGAATTTTCAAAGTTTTCCGATTTTAACACTATTATAGGTAATAAATTAAAAAGTGAAAGTGATGGAGTGAAATGGTTTAGATAAAAAACATTAATAATCAACTCACAAATTATCATCCATAAAAAGTTTGTCCTTATCATTGGTTATTACCAACTTAGGAAACAAAAACTGATTAATTTGCAGAATTTTGCGTTTCTAACATTATTATAGATAATAAGTTACGACTTAAAGATGATGGAGTGAAATAGTTTAGATGAAAAATAATCATAATCAACTCAAAAACTATAATCCATAAGAGATTTGTCCCCGTCATTGCTTATTACCAACCTAGGGAACTAATATTGAAGAATTTTCAAAGTTTTCCGATTTTAACACTATTATAGGTAATAAATTAAAAACTGAAAGTAATAGAGTGAAATGGTTTAGATAAAAAACATAAATAATCAGCTCACAAATTATCATCCATAAAAAGTTTGTCCTTAGCATTGGTTATTACCAACCTAGGAAACAAAAACTGATCAATTTTTAGAATTTTGCACTTCTAACATTATTATAGGTAATAAGTTACGACCTAAAGACGATGGAGTGAAATAGTTTAGATGAAAAACAATCATAATCAACTCAAAAACTATAATCCATAAAAGATTTGTCTCTGTCATTGTTTATTACCAACCTAGGGACCTAATATTGAAGAATTTTCAGGGTTTTCCGATTTTGACACTATTATAGGTAATAAATTAAAAACTGAAAGCGATGGAACGAAATGGTTTAGATAGAAATCGTTAATAATCAACTCATAAATTATAACCCATAAAAAGTTTGACCTTATCATTGATTGTTACCAACCTAAGAAACAAAAACTGACGAATTATCGAAATTTTGCATTTCTAACATTATTATAGGTAATAAGTTACGGCCTGAAGACAATGGAGTGAAATAATTTAGACTAAAAGCATTCATAATAAACCTAAAAATTATAATCCATAAGAGATTTGTTCCTGTCATCAGTTATTATCAAGCTAGGAACTAAAACTGAAGAATTTTCAGTTTCGCGATTTTAACACTATTATAGATAATAAATTAAAAACTAAAAGCGATGGAGTGAAATGATTTAGATAAAAAACATTAATAATCAACCCATAAATTATAATTTATAAAAGATTTGCTCCTATTATCGGCTAATACCAACCTAAGAAACTAAATCTGATGAATTTTCAGAATTTCGCAGTTTTAACATTATTATTATTCCAGGTAGTTGGCTGCAATGACAAAAGATCTAAAGAGAAGCCTGTTAGTTCTGGAGTACCCCAAGGATCAATATTGGTCCTATTGGTTCTTTATTTAATTTACACTCTAAAGTTGTGCAGTTCATTGGAATTTTGAAAACCTCACATGTACGCAGATGATATAACTTGGGTGTCATAATAGATTCTTCTCTCCGATTTAAAGAACATGTAAATACTCTGATTAGGTCTCTTAAAGTTTTATATAGCAGCAAGTATCTTTTTGTCGTTCGGCTAAACCCGAATGCTTCTAATTTATTCTAGTTTTAGTGTTAAACACTTTTAATTTTGAAATGATTGAAATTTAAAAATCTTTTTAGGCATTCTTAACCCAAAAGATTAAGACGCCATTAATATTAGACGACAACCAATTAGAGCTAAAATTTACTTCTCAAAAAAAGAAAAGGAATTAAACGTTCTGCTGAAACGAGATGAAACCATAATAGCCGTTGGAGAATAAGCTTTTTGATTTATCGCCCAACATGTGCATCGTGTCTCTTGGTTTTGCTTCTTGGGTGTTTCATGCTCCATGTATTTTTCGTCGATTAAAAATAGATCAAAGAAAATTTCGAAATCGATTTTTTTTTTTTAAACTCGTTAAATTTTCAATTATCCGATCTTGTATGTCTGGAAACAATGTGGGAAATGTAAAAATCGGAAAGCATCGACTTGTTTGAAGATGGTTGATTAAAAATCGTAAGCCTGGAAGTGGAGGGAAGTGATGGTTCCGGGAGCAATTATCCCCCGCCTCCCTTTGGAGCCGTCTTTTGTACGGGAGGGGACCCCGAAATCCTCGCATTGATCCCCCCCAGACGGGGCGCGTTTTCCCGGACGGAGACGCCTTTTTTATTGTTATTTTTAGCACTCAGAGTAGAGCTGATCAAACAGCCACCCACCCCGGTTTCCTCAAAAATCCATTTACCAAGATTTTTCTTTGCAAAAATTGATTCTGAAAATAAAATTTTTTAATGTTTACCTTTTCGTTCTCTCGTCCTAGATCTAGAAGCAGTTGAAAATGGTAATTGCGGATGATCCATTGAGCTTGAAGTGGACATTCCCGAGTGAGCATCTCTAAAATCGCCGGTTTCCGCCCAAACTAGAACAAGAAAAAATCGCAAAGTCGCACAAAATCTATCTGTTAAAAAAGTTGCTTATAAAAATAATCTGGCACAGATTTACTTCTAGAAATAGGAATGGAAACAACAATAAAGTTCGGTCGTTAATTATCAAGTTTCCGACGTCGACGACGTTGTCCCGTTTACTCCGAGAATAAGTGGCCCGACTAAATATCGAAGAATTAGTCGCATATTTGCCGTAACTAATCGATTTTAAAACCCACCCGAAAGGGTTTTTTACGCCTCTTTATGTCTCCTCGGGAGCCAAGAAACACATGTCGTCGTTAACGTGTGGACGAAGACGAAGATTCCTTGACAGGTTTAGTGCTTTGATTTACAAGCACAACACGTCTTCAAAAAAAGAATAAACGTATTTATAAAAATACTAATTTGATCTCGTACTAAAAAAAAGAAAGATCTCTATTTGTTTCATAAAGCTTCATAAAGCTGTATTTATTGGAAAAAGGGTTGAAATTGATTCATTGACTCATCATCGTAAGGAAAGGGTCAAAATAAATGATCCCAAATGTTTAGAAATAGATGAAATAGAGGTCATTTTGAGGGATTTTCGAATAACCCTTTTGGGGTTAACAAGTTACTTCGGGGGTAAAATCTTTCTAACATCTGCTCTGTTATTGTGGTTGTAATTGTTAAATGGTTTTGTACATTAACTTGGATGACTTTAATATTTTTCTTATATGAAAAAAGTTTTATGGAATGAATTTGTTTGACAAAAAGGAACATGCAGAGGAATCTGTATATTTACTTTGTTTAAACCAAGGTCACTTATGGCCGAGGCGCTACAACTATATATATATACTACTACACTAGAGCAATTCAAAAAGTTGGACGAAAAAGATATATCACTCTTTGAACTGTGGCAAAACACAAAACAAGAACTAGAAAGTAGTTTGCTACCGATAAAACAACTACTGAAAATAAAGAGTGTCAACTACTACATATTCTCGTTTTCGCTTGGTGTCAACTACTGGCCCAGTGTCTTTTATACAGGGTGTCCAATTTTTTTAAATGGAATGCCTCATATTTTATTATCTTAAATTATTCGCCAAGTAATAAGGTTTCTTTTTTATAAAGCATGTTCAAAAATATTTCAAAAATGGTAAAATTTTGGTATAGGTAATGCTTAACAAAAAGTATGTCGAATTTTCACGGTAATTCAAAAATGCAATTAAATATGGGGTGTTCCATTTAAATTTACGAAGTTGTACCTTGTACTTTGTTTTTGCAACACCTTGTATAAACAAAAATATTTTTAGGTTATGCTCCCTCGAGCACCAAAAACTTTATATATAAACATTTTTTTCTAGCGACATCCTGTAAGGAGATATCGTCCGATATCGCACTAATTGGATATATAAGTATATACAGGGTTATACTTATATATTTAAAAAATTCATAGTGATTTTATTAATCTAATTCTTGTCACATTATAAAAGAGGAATAGTTTGTGCAGCTATCACTAATTAGAAGTTTTCTCTAAAGTAAATTCAGTGCTAGCATTGTCCAAGAAACAGACTAATAAATCCTTAAAGTGTCAACTACTGGTGTTTTTACCTTAAACCTGAATGCACAAGGATCCTTCAAGAAATTAATTCTTTTCGCGATCTTTCAAAACGGCTTTTTGCATTAAAAAGAGGATACTTTAATGACTAATTGGTGATATTTCCACAAGGATCCTTCAAGAAATTAATTTTATAGCGAATTTTGAAAATTATCGATGAAAATTGCAACATCGAAAATTTTATCAAAACNATGTACGCAGATGATACACAGTTGTATTGTAGTTTTGAATTGAGCTTCCCGAATGCTTCTAATTCTAGTTTTAGTGTTAAACACTTTTAATTTTGAAATGATTGAAATTTAAAAATCTTTTTATGCATTCTTAACCCAAAAGATTAAGACGCCATTAATATTAGACGACAACCAATTAGAGCTAAAATTTACTTCTCAAAAAAAGAAAAGGAATTAAACGTTCTGCTGAAACGAGATGAAACCATAATAGCCGTTGGAGAATAAGCTTTTTGATTTATCGCCCAACATGTGCATCGTGTCTCTTGGTTTTGCTTCTTGGGTGTTTCATGCTCCATGTATTTTTCGTCGATTAAAAATAGATCAAAGAAAATTTCGAAATCGATTTTTTTTTTTTAAACTCGTTAAATTTTCAATTATCCGATCTTGTATGTCTGGAAACAATGTGGGAAATGTAAAAATCGGAAAGCATCGACTTGTTTGAAGATGGTTGATTAAAAATCGTAAGCCTGGAAGTGGAGGGAAGTGATGGTTCCGGGAGCAATTATCCCCCGCCTCCCTTTGGAGCCGTCTTTTGTACGGGAGGGGACCCCGAAATCCTCGCATTGATCCCCCCCAGACGGGGCGCGTTTTCCCGGACGGAGACGCCTTTTTTATTGTTATTTTTAGCACTCAGAGTAGAGCTGATCAAACAGCCACCCACCCCGGTTTCCTCAAAAATCCATTTACCAAGATTTTTCTTTGCAAAAATTGATTCTGAAAATAAAATTTTTTAATGTTTACCTTTTCGTTCTCTCGTCCTAGATCTAGAAGCAGTTGAAAATGGTAATTGCGGATGATCCATTGAGCTTGAAGTGGACATTCCCGAGTGAGCATCTCTAAAATCGCCGGTTTCCGCCCAAACTAGAACAAGAAAAAATCGCAAAGTCGCACAAAATCTATCTGTTAAAAAAGTTGCTTATAAAAATAATCTGGCACAGATTTACTTCTAGAAATAGGAATGGAAACAACAATAAAGTTCGGTCGTTAATTATCAAGTTTCCGACGTCGACGACGTTGTCCCGTTTACTCCGAGAATAAGTGGCCCGACTAAATATCGAAGAATTAGTCGCATATTTGCCGTAACTAATCGATTTTAAAACCCACCCGAAAGGGTTTTTTACGCCTCTTTATGTCTCCTCGGGAGCCAAGAAACACATGTCGTCGTTAACGTGTGGACGAAGACGAAGATTCCTTGACAGGTTTAGTGCTTTGATTTACAAGCACAACACGTCTTCAAAAAAAGAATAAACGTATTTATAAAAATACTAATTTGATCTCGTACTAAAAAAAAGAAAGATCTCTATTTGTTTCATAAAGCTTCATAAAGCTGTATTTATTGGAAAAAGGGTTGAAATTGATTCATTGACTCATCATCGTAAGGAAAGGGTCAAAATAAATGATCCCAAATGTTTAGAAATAGATGAAATAGAGGTCATTTTGAGGGATTTTCGAATAACCCTTTTGGGGTTAACAAGTTACTTCGGGGGTAAAATCTTTCTAACATCTGCTCTGTTATTGTGGTTGTAATTGTTAAATGGTTTTGTACATTAACTTGGATGACTTTAATATTTTTCTTATATGAAAAAAGTTTTATGGAATGAATTTGTTTGACAAAAAGAACATTTAGAAGAATCTGTATGTTTAGTTTGTTTAAACCAAGGTCACTTATGGCCGAGGATCTACACCTATACCATATTGATACACAACCTGAATGTTTTTCAACGATACTTGGATTAATTAAGCCGAGGTCGCTTGCGGCCGAGGCTCTACATCGATACCATATTAATATAAAACCTAAATGCTTTTCAACAATACTTGGATTAGTAAAGCCGAGGTCGCTTGCGTTGGAGACTTTACACCGTTACTATGTTGATATAAAACCTGAATGCTTTTCAACGATACTTACTATCCGTGCAAAAAGTCAAGGCCCCTCACTTTAGAGATCGATATCTTCGCAACCGCTCAATAAAAAAAATTGCGACAAAGTTTGATGTAATCACTGAACATTTATACGTAACATATGATAATTTGGAAATTTTCGGATTCACGGTTTTCTTTTTATCGCGAGTTAAATGAAAAAAGTACCCGATTTTTGAGAGTGCCAGCAACTTTGTCAACTTTGCGATTTTTTTTGAATCGGTTTTTGAATTTTGAACAGGTGGTAGCCTGATGTGTTCTTAATGAGTGGCATATTTTATTTTTTCGATATTCCATACAGTTTCGCGGAAAATCGCGGTTTAGTAAGACGCCGTTATGTCGAAAACGGCTAGGTGGATTTCCTCGCAGATTTGAACAAAATATGTCAAATAATGTCGATTGTCGGATTCCGTTACCAGTTTTTCAAAATTAGAGCTCCCTAATTCTTTAAGAGCGATTTAATGGAATTACAAATTAAAGAGAAACAGAAATAAGCTCTGCGGGGTGACGGGGGTTCTGTACAATCGAAACAGATGGTGCGTCCCAGAGAGGAGGTCGCGCCTCATTTCTTTATGTAGGTAAGATAAAGGCGCGACGTACTGTCTAGGACACACCATCTGTTCCGATTGGATGGAACCCTGCTCTCCCCGCATAGCTTATTTCTGTTTCCTTTTAATTTTTAATTCAATTAAATCGCTCTTAAAAATTAGGGAGCCCTAATTTTGAAAAACTGATAACGGAATCCGACAACTGACATTATTTGACATATTTTGGTAAAAATTGCGTTGAAATCCGTTAGGTCGTGTTCGAAATAACCGCATCCTACTAAACCGCGATTTTCCGCGAAACTATATGGAATATCGCAAAAATAAAATATGCCCCACATTAAGAACACATCGGTTTACCACCAGTTCAAATTTGAAATTTTTTCATCACATACTTTTGGAGAAAAAAATCGCAAAGTAGACAAAGTTGCTGGCACTCTAAAAAATTGGGTACTTTTTTCATTTAACTCGCGATAAAAAGAAAACCGCGGACCCGAAAATGTTCAAATTAACTTATGTTACGTAGAAATGATCACTAATTTCAATAAATTTTACCGCAATTTTTTCCATAAAGCGGTTACGAAGGTATCGATCTCTAAAGTAAGGCGTCTTGATTTTTTGCACCGATAGTAGATTAACTAAGCCGAGGTCGTTTGCCCCCGAGGCTCTACCCTTACACCGATACCATATTGATATGATACGTGAATGATTTTCAAAGCTATTGAGTTTAACTGCTTGAGTTTACACCGATACTACATACGATGTTTACACAAATACTACATGTACAGGATGTCCCGTTAAGGGTACGGAGCGGCTGTATCTCGACAACGGTAAAGCCTAGAGGTTTGGGAAAAAAATCCTTATAGGCAAAGTGGCCAAGACAAATAGCTGAAAATTATTTTAAAGTTCGTAATTCGACCGCGAGGATGCGTAACTGAGATTGAGAAACATAAATTACATATTTTTGTGATTTTTGAAGAAAAGTTAAATGGAACGGTACTATTTACTTCGCAGACCCTTAGTCACCTTAAAATTTGCTAAATTTTAGTGAAAACCGCATCTCGATATCACCACCCGTTCTCGAATTATAGAAGAAAATGTTAAAAATACGAGTGCCATCAATCGGATCCAGTTACCTCATCGAGAAAAACAAATCGGATAACCATGGTAACTGTAAACATGTCATTTACTAATAGGCCCCATACACCTTCAAACAAATTGCGCAACAATCGCTGTTTTGCAAAAATTGTGTAGTGTATGGTGTTGGTTGATGCGTTACGCAACTGGTTGCAGAAATTCAAAATTGTATGAAAATGAGGTTTGTGCAACATATTCTGCAATAACGACGGTTTCTCTTCACGTGTGTTAGTAGGTGTTGATATTGCTTTTCTCAATATTGTGTCTTGTTTTTGTACCGGGAATTTCATATAACTCGCAATATATGAATACAGTATCCATAATTACGAAACTACTGTGCACTTGTAAAACACTAAATACCAGTAGGAACGTGTCCGAGACTTACGCAGCGTTCTTTTTTTCGTCGAAACTAGATTAACTAAATGCATCGAGGTTTATGGAAGGAGTGAGCTATTAGTGAGCTATTTTTGCCAAAAATTTAAGTTATTCTAAGTGTTTTGGTTTATTTTGTTTTATTATCATTGTTGATGTTTCATTGATCTGATGGCTTTTAAACACGCCTCAAAAGTAGTTTTGAAGCAGTTCTAAGCTTGGATAAACTGTGAAGGAAGGTTCTAGGTAATAACATTTTTGTGCTCTTTTATTTGTTTCCTAAGGTAACTTGATCCGATTAAGATATACGAATTTTTAACATTTTCTTTTATTATTCGAGAATGGATGGAGATATCGAGATGCGGTTTTCACTAATATTTAGCAAATTTTATGGTGATTAAGGGTCTGTGAAGTAAATAGTACCGTTCCATTTAACTTTTTTTCAAAAATCACAAAAATATGTAACTGCTGTAGATAACGCTCTCTAGCTTATTTGTTTTAAACCAAACGGTCTGACTGGAAATATTTGTTAAAAGAGCATGAAATGCTCTTTCAAACAAGACCAAAAATATTCAAATCGGTTGAATGGTCCAGGAGATATTAAAATGTAAACATTTGAAAACGCATTGGCCTCCCCCTTCGTTATTATGACAGATATGAGAAATATCGCAAAACAAAAGCGATGCGGTATTATCCAAGCTATTAAATGATGGTGTCAAAGTTATAGCTCATCGTATAACTTTCTGAGATAGCGGGAATTTTATGTTTCTCTATGACAGTTACGCCCCCTAACGGTCGAATTAGGCCTATAGGCCTTATCGTTGTCGAGATACAGCCGCTCCGTTCCCTTAACAAAACACCCTGTACATTCACAGAAAATCTGTGTTGAAAATGTATTCGGCGAATAACATGATGATTCTCCACTGCCTAATGATGAAAATCGCTTAATTTGAAACTAAAACGTTATTAGTAAAGTTGATGTAAGTTCCACTGGTAGTAGGGCTTGATATGGAAGTTGTGCTTCAACATTTGCAAAATTGTGGATTGTGATACCTCATGTTGTTCGGCAAGTATCCTAGTGATTATACCAAGCTGCTCTTCCACGATATTCAAAACCTCTTCGTGGCCTTTTATCTAACAGCACCGTGTATATTATGAGTGTTAATCATCATATCCAAGTTACAAAATTTTAAGATGTAATCCATTAAATATTGAGCCAAGCACAAAAATGCATTCATGTCTAAACCACTGTAATGCAAAATGCAATATGGTATTAAATGAGTCTTCTGATTCATCTTTGACACTTTCTGTATTAATCCTCATTCTATTTGGGGAAATTTTCTCAAAATTCTTTTACATGTAATTATGTATTAATTATTATTGAAACAACGTCCACTTTAGATGTTAAAATTGACTCGTGTCAATCACATTCAAAGATAAAAATCACTCTCATTGTATAATCTAGAGTATTTTGATGTTAAAATCGAAATTATCTGATGAAGTTAAAATCGCGTCACAAATTCCATGGATTTGAAGTATTGCATAAAATCGTTTTGTGTACATTATCTAAATGCTTTTATATTATCATTATATGTAATATAAAAGTGGCGAATATAAAGTAGGTATTATTAAATGATTAGAATTCGATTTTGGTTTAGTAATAACAACGCGTGCGCCGTTCTCGAACTCCTCATTTGATTTATAGCGGGATATTTGAACTTGGATCACCCAGGAGATTACTTTTGTTGGCTCCAGATTTACCGTAGATACACCTGGTCTTAACGGTGAGATTTATTGAACGAGACCCCCCTCCGTTAATGAATTTGAACGTACTACATACCGTGGCATAATGCGCGAAATAATATTAGTTTAACGTCAGAACCAATCGGATTATCGTCAGATTTCATTTTATTAGTTTCGATAAGTCTTTAAATACGTAACAATAAAAATTTATTTTTGCAAAAAATAATAAATATGTTTTGGTAATCGTTTATTTAATAAAATAATAAATTGCGGGTATTGCATTCCAATAAATGTTCATCAAACACGCAGAGTGGTGCCTACAATACACGTGTAACAGAAAAGGGAGAGAGAACAATTTCGATGTGTTTTCAACAACAACAGCAAATATATAAATGCTTTAACGACGCACGGCGCGTAGAGAATTTACCGTGTATGTAATATTTACACCGCGCGAAATCCGTGTGTTTGCCATTAGATCCGCGGTGTATATAGAAAGATTAACGGCGGCATTAACTTCCGGTACTCGATGGATTACCTTTAAAACCTATTCCAAACTATAGTTTAAAACATTTACACAATCAAATTGTTGTCACGTTAAATTTCATTTCGTTTCTCTTTCTTTCGTATTTATTATTTGTAGACATTTCAAAACGCGTCTGGTAACAGTTGAGTAATCATTATTTTATTACACCTATGTTTTTAAAGTTTTAATTTCAAACTGTCGTAGTATTCTGTATTATTAGATATGATAAGAGCGCAATGTTAAATTTTTAAATATGTTTTTTTTTTTAGTTGAAATGTATTACCTCAAATATAATCAGGAGCCTTGTCTCATATTGAGCCATTTTCAGAGAGCTCGGCAAATATTATAAACGTTTTACAGCCGAATGTTGGGGTCATAAAACGATGACGACGTCATAAATTACAAAACGAACGATCCACACAAATTTATAATATCTATATTTATCAACATTATTAGTCTTTAACATGGTCGTGTTTCACTTATTGCAAATTTCGTTCATAATTTGTTGAGTCATTATTTTAGTTTGATATCTCAAATAGATTAAGATTCGAAGCAAAATATTCTTACCAAATTGATAAAAAAACTTAAATAATTTTTAAGGATGAGCCTTGTATTAATGCCGAGGTCGCTTGCGGCCGAGGCAAAAGATCATATCAGTACAAAAACTGTGTAGTTTTCAGACATAAAATGTAATTAAGCCGAGGTCGCTTGCAGCCGAGGCACAATATTCTTATCAAATTAATGCAAAACCTCAATGGTTTTTAAGTATGGGTGTTACATTAATGCCGAGGTCGCTTGCGGCCGAGGCAAGAGATCAATATCATATGAGTACAAAAACTGTGTAATTTTCAAAAACATCAAATCTAATTAAGTCGATGTCGCTTGCGGCCGAGGCACTATATTCTTGCCAAATTAATGCAAAACCGCAATGGTTTTTAAGTATGGGTGTTATATTAATGCAGAGGTCGCTTGCGGCCGAGGCAAAATATCGATATCATATCGGTACAAAAACTGTGTAGTTTTCAAAGACGTCAAATTTAATTAAGCCGAGGTCGCTTGCGGCCGAGGCACAATGTTCTTGCTAAATTAATAAAAAAAACCTGAATAATTTTTAAGGATGAGTCTTATATTAATGCCGAGGTCGCTTGCGACCGAGGCAAACGATCATATCAGTACAAAAACTGTGTAGTTTTCAGACACAAAATGTAATTAAGCCGAGGTCGCTTACGGCCGAGGCACAATATTCTTACCAAATTAATACAAAACCTCAATAGTTTTTAAGTATGGGTGTTATATTAATGCCGAGGTTGCTTGCGGCTGAGGCAAAATATCGATATCATATCAGTACAAAAACTGTGTAGTTTTCAAAGACGTCAAATCTAATTAAGCCGAGGTCGCTTGCGGCCGAGGCACAATATTTTTACCAAATTAATGCAAAATCTCAATGGTTTTTAAGTATGGGTTTTACATTAATGCCGAAGTCGCTTGCGGCCGAGGCAAAAGATCGATACCATATCAGTACAAAAACTGTGTAATTTTCAAAGACATCAAATCTAATTAAGCCGATGTCGCTTGCAGCTGAGGCACAATATTCTTACCGAATTGATACAAAATCTGAATGATTTTTAAGTATGGTTGTTATATCAATGCCGAGGTCGCTTGCGACCGAGGCAAAATATCGATATCATATCGGTACAAAAACTGTGTAGTTTTCAAAGACGTCAAATTTAATTAAGCCGAGGTCGCTTGCGGCCGAGGCACAATGTTCTTGCTAAATTAATAAAAAAAACCTGAATAATTTTTAAGGATGAGTCTTATATTAATGCCGAGGTCGCTTGCGACCGAGGCAAACGATCATATCAGTACAAAAACTGTGTAGTTTTCAGACATAAAATGTAATTAAGCCGAGGTCGCTTGCGGCCGAGGCACAATATTCTTGCCAAATTAATACAAAACCCCAATTGTTTTTAAGTATGGATGTTATATTAATGCCGAGGTCGCTTGCGGCCGAGGCAAAAGATCGATATCGTATCAGTACAAAAACTGCAATTTTCAAGGACGTCAAACTTAATTAAGCCGAGGTCGCTTGCGACCGAAGCACAATATTTTTACCAAATTGATACAAAACCTGAATGGTTTTTAAGTATGGGTGTTATACAACATCGATATCATATCACTAAAAAAATTGTATAATTTTTAAAGACATCAAACTTAATTTAGCCAAGGTTGCGATACCGGATAATTACCACTATTCGCAGGAATTAGTATCTCTTTTAGGAGTTGGACACTGCAGATAATAATAAAGTTCAACCCCAATAGGACTTTTTTCATTCAATACAACTTTATTTATCATTAGCAACGTCATTGTAACAATCCCACATTCATTACTAACAGAACTGTCGCTATTATTACTTTCGATTATTAATTAAAGTATCCTTTTTTTAATGCAAAAAGCCGTTTTGAAAAATCGCTTTTAGTTCTTGAGAAATAAATTTTTAAAATAATCAACATTTTTTCGAATTTTACAATTTTCGCCGATTAAGTTTTAAAAATTCGTATAAAATCCATTTCTTGGAATATGAGTATGAAAGTTTCTAAAAGTGTTAATAAAAGTTTTGATAAAATTTTCGATATTGCAATTTTCATCGATAACTTTCAAAATTCGCTATAAAATTCATTTCTTAAAGGATCCTTGTGGAAATATCACTAATTATTAATTAAAGTATCCTCTTTTTAATGCAAAAAGCCATTTTGAAAAATCGCTTTTAGTTCTTGAGAAATAAATTTTTGAAATAATCAACATTTTTTCGAAGTTTACAATTTTCGCCGATTAAGTTTTAATAATTCGTATAAAATCGATTTCTTGGAATGTAAATATGAAAATTTCTCAGTGTTAATAAAAGTGTCCTCTTTCCAATAAAGCAATCCGTTTTGAAAAATAATTTTTAGTTTTTGAGAAAACAATATTTGAAGTTTTGATAAAATTTTTGTTGTTGCAATTTTCATCGATATCTTTCAAAATTCGCTATAAAATTCATTTCTTGAAGGATCTTTGTGGAAATATNAAAAGTGTCCTCTTTCCAATGAACCAACCCGTTTTGAAAAATAACTTTTAGTTTTTGAAAAAACAATATTTGAAGTTTTGATAAAATTTTCAATGTTGCAATTTTCATCGATAATTTTCAAAATTCGTTATAAAATTAATTTTTTGAAACATCCTTGTGGAAATATCACCAATTTAAGGAAAATTCGAAAATAGCACTAGTTGCAATAGTTGACCAAGCAACTATGCAAGTTCCAGAAAATAAGAAAGAAAATAGAACAACCTTGAACCACCATCGCTAGCAGAAAAACCGTTTCCGTTAATTTCATCTTACATTCATATCAATCTACAAAAGAAATGGTTAAGGTAACAAAAGAAACACTTTGTCGCAGAGTTTCTTTACTTCCAGAGCTTTCTCATTATGAGCAAATATTAAGGTACAATGCCAAACTTTAACAGAAGGTACAAGTACAAGTTTAACTGCACTTGGAGTAAACGATTTTGGAAGACTTTGTATAGAAATTCAGTTTAAAATGTTTCTGGTCTATTATAAGCAATATCTAGCTTTATATAGAGAGTAGATGTGTTCTTCACATCGCCACAAAAACTGTGCAGTTTTTAAAGACGTCAAACCTGATTCATTAACAATTAAGAGAAATAATATGTAAAGCTTTTTTGTGCTTTCAAAACTGATCTTTAATTAAACAAAAACAACAAAATATGATACAAATATCATGATGTATCGTCAATGTCCAAGTTTGTTCCACTTACGAGTAGTGATCCATTGCCAGTTTATCCAGGTGTAAATGAAAATTCCTAGCAATCATTTAATAACGCAAGATGAACTGAGTGATTTAATCCGTGATTTGAGCTTATCGAAACAAAAGGCAAAGTTACTTGCATCACAGTTGCAGGAGTAGAAGTATCTAAGGTATAGAGTATTGCAAGGAGTATTCTTGACTCTAATCGTAGAGATTTGACACCATCAGATCTGACAATATTGCTACTTATTAAGTCTTTCAAACATAGGTTACATTCGAAGCAAAATCATCTCAGTAATATACTGGAAGTATTTTGAACTGATTGAAATATGCTATTGGGATTCTATTCGCCGATAGATGGCACTTTGTGGATTTAATTGTTATTA